>PNEQ01060905.1:19530-100401 GCA_003012365.1 Medauroidea extradentata | reverse complement strand
GAAGGGGACAACTGCAGACAAGTCATTTTCAAAGTCTTCTAATGACGTTATTTTGGGCGGTTTGTATGTTACAACAAGCAATAGAAGTTGTTCTCTTAAATTTAGTTCAAGCATCAAATATTCTGGTTTAGCATTATAAACACTGGTGGAATTTCGTAAAATTTTCGCTTTGATGTCCTTCCGAAGATAAATGCCTACACCTCCACCTTGATATTCATTTGAAAAATAAATTTGCTACCAAACATTGCGCAATAAAGAAATCTCTCTCGTTAACGTAATGCTTGTAAAAATGAATAAAATAATTAAACATGGCATCTGCAGGGTCTATAAACACAAGAGCGAGAAGGGGGGTGGGGACAATAGAGTTTTATGTAGTTATCAAAGGTTGGCAGTCATGTAGATCCCACTTCCGGTACCTTAGTCGAGAATTGAAACAAATAATGCTCTCGGTTATTAAGGCCTCGCTATTTGGTTTTGCAGTGGTTTCGAAAATATTTTTTTATCCAAATTGATACATATATCAAAAATTCATTCTTACAGTATCATCGTTTGCATCTGAATTTTTCTGTTGTAATACACCAAACAGATTTTTAGATTTTTGCCCCTGAAATATCACGTATTTTGCTGTCAAAATATGTCGAAATAAAGTAAAATATTTTTTTTGCTAGCAAACGGTACATTATTAAAAAAAAAAACGCTCTGGCGAAATTGTGTATCGTATGACTGTACACAGTCTCAATTTTTCCCAAAGCGTTTTGTTAAAAAATATTTTAGTTATTTGCAGTTGTTTGAAATAAATGAAATATCATAGCTTTAACACTGAGTTGCGTCTTTGTTATTGTGTGTTTGTTGGTTCACACGATCGCGAGCTAGGGGACTCGCTGTGCCAAGCTTTGGGCAAGTATATTTACCTCCTTTACTTCTGTAGGTCATTCACGATAAATTCGGCACTTTTTAAGAGCATCTCATTACTTGCTTTCAAAATGTTCTGCAGCCAGTTGCTATTATTTTTTCCCTGTCGAAATTTCCTAACGTGCTTGACATTTGCGTATACTGTAATATAACGTTACCATTATTTAATGTGTTTGTTGTTAAGAAAATTGATTTTTGATATGCCGAAGGTCACAAGATGGACTCACTAATTTCACTAATTCTAATGGAAACCTTGATAGAAAAAAAAGTCTATTTTGTCTATGTTTAAGAATAAGTTATTTAAAATATAATAATTTTCTTTTGGTGTAATTAGAAACCAAAAATTAATTTTTTTTAAAAAATCTAAATACGTTCATATTATAATTGAGGAAAGTTTTCATTTGAAATTTCAGCATTTTTATTTAAATACAAATATGTTTAAATTTTTGTTTTTAACGTAGGAGACGTAGGAGCCTACAACATCCTTATTCACTGTGAAGTTTTCCAGTTTCGTATGTCAGTTGGTTTTTGTATCGGCCTTGAAAACCGTAATATGCAAATTTTTTATATTTACGAGTCATTACATAAAAACTATGAGAGCTAAAATATTTTATAGGAGCAAAATTTAGTCACAATTTATGACCAGAACAAGAAAAAAATATCTGGTATAATTGTAAAAATAAAAATATGTCACTGGAAAATGCAGTTAACCATTAATAATAATTATATTCAATTTCTGTCTCAGCCGTTGACTATAAAAGTGAAAAAAAAAAAAATATTAGAGCGCTTTGCACTGAAAAATTTTTAATTTCATAATAGTACCAATCACTTTCCAACTCTTAAAAATTATACCGATGGTTAATTTCCACAAACAAAATATTACTCGGTTCCAGAGTTTTCGTTCAAGGGCATGTCAAAATAGCTATTTCACTACCTATATTTTCACTACGTACCATAAGTGAAACCATTTTGACTGAAGGTATGTGTTTTAAACTACAGAATGACACATTTGTTATCGTTTATCTATCGCACAGGGACGATCACCCTACCCCCCCCCCCCATTTTTGGATGTCTCCGTGTGGCAGAGCAAGTAGGCCTATTTCTCAATCCCGCTCAGAATACGTACAAGAGCTGTCCGCGAAACGAATATATGACACATAAATAAAATAATGTATAAAAATAAGCTGCTATCGTATGAATTAAAACCTTAGAGTACAAAATATGAGGTCTTATTTGAAATTCCCACCGTGTTAGAACAGTGAATAGTTAACGTCATTGATTTTGGTGAAATGAAATTTGTACCAACTTGTTCCAATAACTTAATGAGTACATCTGCAGCACTCTTCGTACTTTGTGATTGGGTGTTTTTAACGCTCACATGTCTTGTAGTTTTATCAGTAAATCACAGACTGTGACGTCACCGAAACCTTATTCTAACAAACGCAGAAATTGAGTGACGGCTCTATGAATAACTTGCATACCTTTAGCACAGACTATAGGCCATTCGGAATAAAGTGAGCACTAAAGATTTAACCTTTGAAAAAAAAATCACTAGACGTTACTGCATGTTAGTCAACATTAACAATAGTTACATTATTGTTTGTATGGTTGGTAGAGAATCATTGCATGTAGTTCCGTGCATTTTCTTATTTGAATATAGCATTAGTGAAAGAACATCAAATGCAATCGACCTCTCTGTATACCATATATATATATATTTTAAAATATTTATGTATGATCTTATTGACATACTTACTGACTGTATAATTTGACGTGATTAGCGCCACCACAAAGTGATGCAACCGCTCTTTGAATTCAAATCTGTCGTTGACACATTGCCGCTAACGCTCGCGCCACACAGGTAGTTCAAAATTCCACCGACAGGTGGCACCAGAGTTGGGTTTATCGCCGCTTCGCTCGCTTGAAAGCACGTTGAGTTGTGTAATAAATACGGGTTTCTGATTAACACATTCAAAAGTATTAGAAGTAACTGTTTATGAACATCATTGCTAAATTATGTGAAGTCAATAGTAATCTGTAATATGTTATATTTTACAATCGCCAGCCTGGGCATACGGAATTATAAATAGTTTTTTGTTCCTGTCGTCGTTCGTGGCAGTATGCAGAACGGAACTCGAATTCTTGACTTGCGTGTGTCGTGTGTTTATAGTGGCGATTTTGAATTACAAATTAAATATACTACGCATGCATTTACGAGATATGTAACGGCAACAGTGTGTGTCGTAAACAATTAGTCGATGCGCAGAAAAAAGTGTTATAAAACGTTAACGCGCAGGTATTTATAACTAAGGTTATTATTGAGTATAGCTAGAAACACTGGAAAATCGTGAAAATATTTAACATAGTCTCCAACAAACTGTAGTATCTCAATCGTGACACGTGCGAACAGTTTTCTGGCAAACCACATTCTTCCTGTGTTAAAACTGTACAGTTATAATTGGGTCTGTTGAAGAGGGACACAGTACTTCATATAAACGATATAGCCAATATAAGTGCAAAACCTTCAGTGTTATACATAGCATGTTGGAGCCAAGCTAACAATCAACTTTTCCAGCGGTTTACCAGTGTCTCTAACTATAGCATATATGCAGCGCCCGTGCATTTAATGAGTAGATATTACAGATCAGATAACATTTATCGGAGCAGCGTAATGTAAACGTAAACATTGTACATGCCCATGTAAATAAAACCACGTGGCAATGTTTATGTTTACATGTTGCGGAAATATATAAACTGACGGAAAATATAAATTATCCAGGGATATTTTTTGTACTTACTTTATTCACCTATAAATACTAATACAGACGTGATTAACGTGGAGGCTCGCTTCATACTTCATACAGGCGATCTTCGCCGCTTATTGGCTGCCCGAGGTTGTTGATACCAGCCCTTTGTGTTTGGCTAAGGTTAATTCTACTACATGTTAGAAAGAAAATACGTTTTCTTATGGGAGAGCTTGGCACAGAGAACATTTCTGCCACTAGTTTCGCTTCAATCGCTAAGAGACCAGATTAATACGAAACCGTAGTAAAATTAAATTTAAGTAAATTTGGAAATTGTATTAGTTATTTAATTTTATTTTAAAGTGAAAGTAAACCAATTTCGGGTTTTAAATTATCAACTTAAAGTAACTTAAAATTCAGGAAAGCTCTGTGATTGGTCAATCTGGTGCATTAGCGATACCAGCGCTCAAGTGGCAGAAATTTTCCCTGTGACAAACCTATAACATTGATCTTTCTAACCTGTAGTAGAATTAATATTAGTTTGGCTCCTGCATGTTACGGCACGTGTCCTGTTGGCCTGGCTGCCGGCTAGCATGGCAGCCACCTTACCCTGATTGGTGGTAGGCGTTATTACTGGTGTGTATGTGAGTTTGCCTTCCTGCAAGCTGTATGACTTCTGTATTCCTAAATATTCTATGACTTTAGACATAGCCTGCTGCTTGAGGAAACCGGATCACGTGTCTGACCAACAGACCCATCTAACTTATCAGTAGTCACGATTTTGTCGCGAATCGATTTTTTCACAATTTGGTTTCAAAGTCTTATGTGCATATCCGAGGTTCTAGTAGAGATCTGGATAATTCGCGGGTTCAACGACCTGCCGGGTAGACTCCACCGTCTTCTATACACACGAGTCTTATATACAGCGACCCAACCACTATACGTATCTCATGTGAACAGGAGTTTGAAATATAACGTCTGACCAAATTAATCCGCGAAATTTCCGCGTCTCTAGTGATCAGCGATTGATTGTTTTAACTTTTTCTTGTCTTGCGGTCTTACAGGAAAGCCGCAGACGTATGGTGTCACAATAATCTTATTCTGATTGGTGCATTCAAACGAGAGATGTGTCTGAGCAAAGACGCCGCCAATTACCTTGAAGCAGAGCTGCCTATTTGCACGTAAGGAATTGAAAAAAAAAAAACTGTGTAAAACTCGTGTATCTGCCCATTACAAACTCCAGTGTTACCAGTAGTAGAGTTGTATTCATACAGTATCCTACAAATCAGACAAGACATAAAAAAGAATCTGAGTGCATTGCGCTCCGGTATGTACAGGCGTGGTCATAAATTGGTCCTCTTCTGTAACTTGTAATATTATGTATACCAACCACCAAAGGGCAGGAGCAAAAGTGGTGGTTAGGTTTTTAAGATTTTTTTGTTACCTACCATTTCGCTACGTAGATATATGTACAGTTCACAAAAACACATACTAAACATAGATAAATTAGGACATTTCTTATTCGATACGTTCAATGAACGAATGTAAGAAAATCAATAAAAAGTGTTCCTAATTAAGAAAAACATTTTTTAAATAAGAGGTACAAAAATTATTCTGAAAAAATGAGCGTTCATAACTTTTAGACAGTGAACAGTAAAGTACTGTACATCCATAAAGCTACTATGCAAATTGTTGAAGGGATAGAATATATAAATTTTTTGGGGATATGTAATTTTTCAACGCCTGTAGTAAGTTAACTAAATCAAATTTAAAAGCAGTATTTGCATAAAAAATAAAGTTTTACCGTGTGATGAAAAACTTTACTTTTATTTATTAATTTTATTACTTAACAAAAAAATCGTGTATTCCTATTTCAATAAGCTTGAAGGCAGATGTAACTTAAGAACATTTTTTAGACATATAAGGACAATAAATTTCATAGAATACATTTTGGGCCAAGTTATTCTTCGTACATTTGTCAATTTTAGTGCGTACGCAACTATATAACTCTTAAAATCAGCCAATCACAAATCTGCATCGAAATAGCACAGGGATTATGTGTTAAAATAACGATTAAAAAGTTTTAATTAATTTTTAATGACTAAAACACAACGTTAACCTTACGTTTGACATGCAGTCAGGATAAACACATAGAACTATATTTAAAACAAACGTCTGGACCATGAAACTGCTTGTTACCTAAAGTCCGCGTACAGCAAGAAATGTAAGAGCTGTCCAGCCAGGTTTTTCGTGATAATCAAAAGTGCTGTTTGTACACAATTGCAAGCTGACTTGTCCAAGGAGTTTGAACCCGCGTCAACTAGTTGTGTTTGTTCCAATTATTTTTAAATGCCTGAAAAGATCCATTCCAGTGTTTCAGGTGCATGTATGCAACCCGCATTAAAACAATATAAATCAAGACTAATCTTAGTATCGCTATAGCAATAAAAGTATTTCATATACCAACATTATCTTCACATTTTATTAAAGACAGAGTCGTTCTTAATTTCACTGCGTTCGCCGAAGTCAAGCGTAAAGAGTGGTTGACTACAAATTTTACAAAACGTTATATTATTCACGTTGATAATGTAACCATTTGTTATTCTTAATTTTGCAGAACCCAGTGAAAATAAAAAGACCGTGTCTTTGATAAAACGCGGACGTATTGTTGATATGTGTAATACTTTTATTGCAATAGCGATACTAAGGTTAACTTTGATTTATGTGGGTTTAAATCGGGTTGCATGCATGCGCCTAAATCACGGGATCTGCCTCTTATGGGCCTCGCCTACCACGCGCTTAAATGCGTTGCAGAGGGTTCTTAAATATATTTTTTAAAGAAACTATTCCACATATGCCCAATGTGTCTATGTACGAAAAGAAAATACACTCCAAACAATGACTGAAGAGCCGTTTCAAAGCATCACGATGATTAGAAAAATCATTTCGGAGCCACTCAAAATGGCTAAAACAGCATTTTCCAACATGTTATATTTGAAAAACTACTCACAGGTTTCGTGTCAAACTACTCTAGAAATATACAAAGGACTTGGCTTAAAACTTTCCACCAATAAAAAGATGGAGTCGCCACTGAAAGTGTCAGTCAGGCGAGTGATCTACGATGTCATCGCACGCCATTTCAGTGTCTTGCGGTAGAGGCGATACCTCACCAGATGAGCTGGCCAACATCGCCCTTGGCGTCATGCCTTACTCACACAAACACACGGCCAGTAGGCGGGCACCTTAATGAGTAAAAAAATATATCCTTACGCTGTACCACCAGCCAATGAATAAATAGTTGAATATGGAACAATGTCTAAAATTTAGGTACATAAACATATAAGCTATATATGCAAATTTGGTTTTTAGCTTATTAAACATATGAGAATCGTTGGCTTGAAATTTTTACGACTTTATTGTGCAGTCCTAACACTGGAACATTATTAATTCTAAAACAACCTAATGCATTGTCTTCCAGTGTAATTAATGTACGTGTTATAATAGAAATGTCGTCATTCTTTGTTTTAACCTCAGTGCCTGACAACCCTAGACGTATAAATAAACACACCCTGTGCGGCAACAGCACGGTGTGAACCAGCCTACACCGGAAGCAGGATGGTGACGTCACTGGACGGGAGACAGAGGAAGAAGGAGAAAGAGGAAAAGAGAAAGGACGAAAGCTGGCGGTAGACGAAGAGTAATGAGTTTCTTTGTGCTCCCGCCGGCAGGCAGTTACCAGAGGGGCGGAATTTGCACACCACAGGATGTCTAGGGGGAGGAGGTTGGCAGGGAAAACAGAGGTTGGCGGTGCTGTGTTGAACCAGAAGGCTTGTGTATGTCTGGCTTGGGGAGCACTCTTGCCAACTGTGTCCTTAGAATGTTTCTAACATTCACGCTCTTAGAAGTTTACAGAGAGAGTGATAGTCACCATCTTGAATTTTATGTATTTTGTGTCATAACTTTTCTTCAGGGTAAATTTTTGCAACTTTAGCCTAACTCCGGAATAGAATACATATTGATAGAATTTTAGACACGATAAATTTCTTTATTTCGTTAGTTTTGCTACATATCGAATTGCAGTTAGAAAAAATTTATTACTTACTTAAATACAATTCGATCTGTAATAATAGTAACGGAAAATAAAGATTTATGGTGTCTTAAATTCTATCAATATGTATTATATTCCGCAGTTCGGTTAAAGTTCCCAGAATTCAGCTGAACATAACTGCTGGCGCCACTATCGCAGTGCTGCTGTTGTAAAAAGAAGTTCGTTATTTTAATCAAAACTCGAGTGTATAAATTATTCTTGTTAAACTTAAGTAAGTTTCTAATATTTGTACTTTAAATGGAAAAATAATTACTGGCGCGTGTGTGCTAGTGTCGCCACCAGATTTGATTCATATTTACGGATAATAAAGGAACTAAAATCTGTCATAAGGGGGTCAATATTTAATAGCAGTGTCCAGGCCGTGCTAAGAATATTACTAAATGTTACTAGAAATAAAGAGTCACGTATTTTCAAGGTGTCCAGAATCAAACTCGTAATAAACACTCGACGCGAATCCTGGGCTAAACTGCAGACGAAAATGTAGGTGGCGAAATGTTTATTTATTTATTTATTTATTTCGACTTGCATTTTCTTGGCGAAGTTAAGGCTAAAATGTCTTCTCTTACACTTAACCATATTTTAAACAAATGTCACATGCACAAAGTAGCAATAAAATGAGTTGAAATGTAACTAGAAACAATACAAAATAGTAACTAAGTATATAAAATTGACGTAGTTAAAGTAATGTAAGCTGGCAGCTGCGTCAAAACTTAAACGAAAACTAATCTAAATCCTGAACATACTCGCAGCTTACAGCATACATTATCTATAAGTTATTTAACAAACAAGAATGAGATAAAAATAATGACTTGAGCAGTTAAGTACATTAGCAGAAAAATTTACTAATCTGAGCCAATGCCACTAGATTCGATAATAAAATATCTTACTTTAAAATTGATTCAATAAAATCTAGACAGAAATATATACATAATTATAGAACATGTCACGTATTGCAGTAACGAAAAAGTTAAGGTCTTATTAATGTGTGGGTGATTCGAATTGATGGCGTCATCGGCGAATTGTCTTGATATGTTTGGTCGTATTGCGCTTGAATGTGGTTAGTGTTGGGCATGTATGTGCACAATGTAGCAACACTGCCCGAAGAATGTCTCCTCTTGCGCTCCGCGGCCAAGTATTATTTTACGTATGTTACGTTAATCAAACGTAGAATCATGTTTAGACCGCTCGGGATTTGAACCCCTTACTCATAATATACCGGCCATAATAGTAGCAGTAAGATAAGTGAGGCATATGTGGAGCGCAAGAGGGAACTAAATACTGTACGGTGCTGTGTTGCCACATTGCACACGTAAAATGTTTTGCCACTCACATAGTCTCCAGTTCAGCCCAGGATTCGCGTTGTGTGCTCGTTATGCGTTTCTTTCTGGACATCCTGAATTTATGAAATAAAATACGCAACAGGTAGCTTCAGGGCGAAACGAGAAAAAATATTACTGTTTACTTTGCAGGTCGATTATAGCTTGACTAAGAAATAAAAACCACTGACAAAAAAAATCATTTTATTGGATAGCAGCTAATTACGACGGCCACGAACTTATCGCGTAAAAGAATTTTGCCCCAGTAGGTTTCAGTGCCTTACGTTCGCATCTGCAGATTCGTAGTCAATGGTTGGATGTTTCAAGGCCTCGCTCTTTAGTTTTGCAGTGGTTAAGAAGACATTTTTATACACAAATTAATAATACATTTATCAAAAATTCATTCTTACGGTTTTTGTATCTGAATTTTCCTCTTGTAATACACCAAACGGATTTTTAGATTTTTCCCCTGAAATATCACATATTTTGTTGTAAAAACAAGCCAAAATTAAGCAAACAATTTTTTTTGCTAGCAAATAGTACATTATTTAAAAAATCGCTGTCCTAAAATTGTGTTCACAGCAAAAAAAAAAAATTGTACTACAAAAATATTTTGTAAAATTTAGAAAAATCTTGTACATTTACATATTTCTTTGTATAATTAGAAACATTTCTGTAAATCTACAAACAAATTTTGTATATTTACAGCTAATATCTGGTTCATTTTACAATAATTGCTTGTAGTGTTACGAAATTTTTTTGGAAACTAGTTTCCAAAATTTTTTTTGTGAAAGTATGAAATGTTTTGTAAAATGTGAAAGGTTTCCTAGCTTTATTTTGTTTCAATTAGAAAAATCTGCTCATTAGCATTATTTTACAAGTTCCCAAATTTATTTACGATATTCGTAACCACTTTAAGAGGTTTCTGACATCTTACTTTTACTATCTGACTGATAATGTTCTGATATTACGTTACAAGAATTTCCTTGTAAATGTACAATTGTTTTTTTACTGTGTAGTGTATGACTGTACACAGTCACACATTTTTTTCAAAGCATTTGGTTAAAATAATATTCGAGTTATTTGCAATTGTTTGAAATAAATGAAAGACCGTGGCCGTAAGTCTTACATGTATGGCAACAATGTACCCGCAAATCACAGACGTGTCGTGTTGCAGTAACTTTATTGTGATTGGCTCAGTCAACTAAGTGACGTCATTTCATACAGACACGCTACCAATAACAATGAAGCACAGCCTTATAACTGGACGTACAGCACTGAAACAAATTGGAACAAAATTCTTTTTGCGAAAAGTTCGTGGTCTTACTCATTACAACAGCAAAAAATACGTTAAATTTGTACATATTATAAACTTTCATTCTCGCTGAAAAATTAGCTAGTCGATAAGTAAAAATTTTTTGCCAACTGCGCACAGAAAGTCTCTATAACTAGCAACAAATGTTAATTCCACTACAGGTTAGAAAAATCAATGTTAAAATTTTGGAACAGGGAAAATGTCTACTGCTTGAGCGCTAGCATCGGTAATGAGTGCAAACTGATCACCAATCACAGAGATTTCCTGAATTTTAAGTTGCATTAAGAGGGCGTGGTACAAATTCAACGCTACGAGCATCAATCTATAACTGTAGGTTTCTTGAAATCAATTTGCGAAAGTTAAACAATAACAATCCTAGACAATAGTTTTAGCCAACGTTTTAAACAAAATTGTTCCCAGTGTTACGAACTTCTGTGGCACAATCTCTGACGCCGGAACCTCGTGCATTTAACTGCGGTGCAAGAGATCACGCGTAACTAATGAGCAATTCTGGATGAATATTTACTCATAAAGTTGGCAAATACCATTATCTAGGATTGTCACTGAGTATTTTATCCCTATTGGCTACGAAAAAAGCGTACAAATCAATATATGTTATCAGCGTTTATTTGTCTACCACACACTTTTAAGTTGATAATTTAAAACGCGAAATTGGTTTGTTTTCAAATTAAAATTAAGTAAAATGACTTCTGTCATTTCCAAGCCTATTTAAATTTAATTTTACTACGGTTATGTAATTTGTGGTCCTTTATGGATAGCAGCGAAACTAGCGGCAGAAATTTTTCCCGTGCCAAGCTGTCTCATGAGAAACACATTTTCTTTCTAACCTGTAGTAGAATTAACCTTACTAGCGACAAAGTGGCAAAGTTGGCAACACTTGGAGGGGAAACGGGTTCTGTTGGGGTAACTCTTCCCCTCCACAACCACCACCACACCTCCTTCAACGCGCCAGACCAACACTTGTCTGGGAGAAAGACCGCTGTTGGTTACCCTGGTTTCCCTCCTATTCAAGAGTGCGGTGTCTCGTCCCCCTGCGCCGTGCTGTTTGTATGTGGTTGGCAGAACTGTGGTCCGCAGCCACAATTATACCTCGTGCTAACTACATTCGGCAAGTGCCTTCACGATGATGCTGGCTTCACTGGAAAGAGTTACCTCCCGGTGAGAGGACGGTTCATGTACTGCAAGCTAATTACGGGTGTTCAGGAGTGAAATAATTTTTCGCAGGATTTGACGTTCCACGATTTTACAAATTACCTTAAACTGTAATATAATAAATAAGAATACGTATTTTATTCGAAAAAAAACATTGCGAACACAAATATGTGTGTGTTGGTGTGTGTATGTCAATAAATAAAACCAAAAACTACATGGTCTTGGTTTTGACACTGATTAGAGAGTTGTTGCTTAATATCAACTGGTATTTTGTTTTATATTAAAAAAATTTCATTTCACAGTCTGAGTATCATCTCTTAATTCCATTTACTTTTTGATAACACATTTTCAACCAATTTTTTTCATAAACACTCCCCTCGTAATATTAAATTACTATATACGGGCTCATCACGTGTGTATATATATATATATATATATATATATATATATATATATATATATATATATATATATATAATTATAATTTTAACTTCATAGTTACTTTCAAGTATCAGTTGTAATGTTATATTATCATATAATTAATTTTCAGCTCTGAAGGATTTAGTGAAGTCACTGTCATATCATGAAGTAGTTACATTTTGATTCAGACTTTTGGTTCATAGACTACAGGGAAGTCTTTTAACTACTGCCTGTGATACATTGAAATATTAAAGTAAAAAATTAATATTGAAAAAAAAAAAAAGGGCGAATCACGTGGCTAGTTTACAAAAGAAATGTTTTCATATTGTTTTGGTGTCAAGAAAAAATATTATCAGTAATAGTCTAACATAGTGATATTTTAAAATGTTGAGTTGAACTTGAGTAAAAACAAAAATAATTAATGTTACTAATTCCTGTATGTTTATCTGAATAATTTAAAACCATTGCCAGAGTAATTTTTTATTGTTAAATAACTGCAGAACAATAATATATGCAGGATACTATAAATGTAGAAAATTATTTTCGACTCTTAAAACATTCCTGATGGTGATGGAGCTCCAAAGCAGTGAATTTTCGCTACATTTGTTAACATTTTTTATTTCTTATAATTCTAAAATCAAGGCTCGACGATATGTGGATGATACTTTTGTACTCCTTCGTACATTTTTACATAGTCACAGTCACAGATTTTAGAGAACTGATTGAATATAAGAAAAACCATTTTGTTTTCGATGTTGTTTTACCACGTAAGAAGAAAGCACAGGACTAAATTAATATATTACTGTTCAATATTTCTATATTTGTGTGAACGATATTAACCTTAAGGGTTAATTTTCACCCACGTTGAGGAAAGTAGTCGTATTACGCTGTTAACTGCTTGTAATAATGGCTACACGAGATAAAAAAATTTGACTTTAGGAGGTTATTATACAAACAAGTATTTAACAAAAAATTTTGTAAACTGTCAAAATTGTACTCCTTTTTAATCTATTAATTGGTCATAGATTCACATAAATATAACATGTCGAACTGGAAATTACCCAATGCTATCAAGGGGGTTGTTCACCTAATATTTTAATTGTTTCAATAACTTTCATTTTAGTAATATTTATTATTAGTTTTGTAGACATAATTATGACTTTTTTACGGCAAACAAGTATTTTTAGCTTTCATACCCTTCTTATAATGTCATGTCAAAGTCGAAATACGCAAGAAAGGGTTTTCTACTACAAAGGAAAACCAGCAGACTTAAAGAAATGAAAGGATTCAGGAAGTGTTCCACCTAATTTTAGAGATAATATTTGGGGTTTTGGGTTTTGTTTATGGTAAGATTTCAATTATAACACATCCACTGTCAGTTGTTGGCAGCTTGCTCTGTTGCCTAGTGTATTCAAATAGTTTTACTAAGTTTAATATTATTAAAAATAAACTATGGGATACACTATATACCTGCTTACTGAAATATGGTGGCAATTTTGGGCTTTGCATTTGGTAATTGGTAATTTGTCACCATCTGCAGTTTACGAAACGCCAAACACCAAAATACATGACAGATTTTGTACGAAAATTGGGTCACGTAACCATTTAGATAGCAAAAGGTGCCACTTGAATAACGGCCGTACACCGAAGAACAATGTTACTGTCTAAGTCAAGATATGCGTAAAAAAGTTAACATTGAAATTATTTGTATTAAAAATTCAGAGTATAGGAAAATTTTTATTTCAGATTCTATGATTTAAATGCAGTTTTTGTACACGTGTTTATGTAGCCCATGGCACTGTTCTTCAGTGTGAATTATTTATTTTCTGAAAAGTTAGTTGTTTTCCGTTGGGTTACAAAAATTTTTTTGTACAAATTTGTACTTTGACGTGCCATCAGGTAAACACTATGAAATCCGAAATATTTCCATTACTGCAAAAAAGTTACAATGTATGCCAACAAAACATATATCGTACAAATAAAAAAATTATTAAAACAATTAAAATTTTTCATAAACAATCCCCTTAAGACGATTTTGAAGTCCGTGCGCCTGGGGACCTCCAGGGAGGTCGAAGCTTGCCTCAGCGTGTGGAAACTCTGGGGTCATCGACAAGCTGTGAGAATGATCTGGAATGTTTTGCAGCCAGGTATAAGTACAACTCGCGTCCGCCGAGCGAGGAGAGATTGTTTGGCGCTTAGCTCGGAAGTGTCGGAGAAGCGAAGTAGGAAGCGAAGATGACAAAGGCGGCAAGGAGCGACGCGGGGGAAACTCATCGACAAGCTGCAGTGTAGCTGTATAGCAGTGGCGGCGTAAGATTTGGAGAGTGTTTGGAATGTGCATTTGCGTGTGTGTGACGGACGAACTGGCTAGTCTTCCATAAAAGACTGTTAGTGTAATAATTAGAAGTTTCTGGAACGAAACATTGTTATTTATGCAAGTTTTTCAAAAATAATTTATTAAATTTTCAAAGGGAGCAGTTGTTGTAATACCATTTCATAGCTTTGGTAAGAGCTTTTTTTCCTTTGTAACCTAGTATTTTTTTTTGAGCAGAACACTGCATAGTTATTGCTAATCACCTTTCATTTCAGTTCATAACCAGCCAATAGTATACAATTAATTGCTTTTAAATAATTAGTTTACACAGTAAAAACCTTTTTTCAACAAATCTATGTGACGGTTTTACGTCTTCTCGCTTTTAAAATTGGTCTTAAGGAGCGTTCAGTATGATTTGTTTATTCTATATTTCTTAAAGAATAGTATACCTAAGGCAGTAAAACTTTTTTGAAACAAAGGAGTGAGTAAGAGATTTTGGTTGGCGCTTAACATCGAGGTCTTCAGCGCTGGTGACGGGTGACATGACGTTAGTATGGAGTGGCGCTAGAATGAAAGGGCGGGGGAAACAGGAGATCCCCGAGAAAACCCGCTGACCAACGGCCGGGAACCGAACACGGAGCGCCTTGGTGGGAGGCGAATGGTCTTCTGACCTATCGATCACCGCGGCCCCTTGAATCAAATGAAGAATGTATCTTAGTTACTAGAGTCTCAGTTTTGATACTGTAATATCACTACAATTATAAAAGAAATTGAGATTTCAGTGAAATATTATAATATAGCTGCACTTGTTTGTAATGCACATTCTTCAATTAAACGAATAATTTAACTCTAGTAACCTAATATACTTATCTGCATTAAAATCCTTCAGTAACTTATTTATTTATTTTAGAAAATCGACAAAAGCGACGCGTGTTGCCACATTCTTTGTCAGTTTTTCTCTCCTTCACTCACAGATAATCCCCTCTTGGTTTCCTCCCCTCAGTGCCTTCTCAAACTAGGGCACGCCCAACTGTCGCATAGTGTACGTCCGGCGACTGCTTACTAAGATTTCATTTACATAGGGACGCTCCTTAAGTGACTATTGACTGATATAATCTTAGAAATGCTTATAGACTATATACGTAACGAGAAAGGCAGACATTGATTATTATTTTTATGTAGCAGTAGAAATGTGTAGGAATATTGCAATATTAATTTAAAGTATTAACACATATATTTATAAATTGTTAACAGAATAAGCAAATATGAGCTACATGTTAAAACCATGCTCTATAGTTTATACTTTTTAGCGATAGTCTGTGATTTGAGGTCAAACCTAAGATTCGGAGAGTTAAAAAACATACAATCACTGACTATGAAGAAAAGCTGCATAACTGCACTGTTGCAAAATTATTTTTAACAAAAGTCAGTGACTATATTGATGGTTAGAGACCGCAAAACTTTTCGGTTTCACTGACATTTAGGCTAAGCCTCCAAGATAATCTGTGTACTCAAGCTGACAACAACTGTACATTGACTGTTCACTGACACAGTGAATGTGCCTTTAATTAAGTTACTTCTTTACTATTGGCTTAGTATCTCCCAGGAGGCGTTCAATGAGTCAAGGACCAACTGTGAAAGTGATACTATCTTACACTTGTTTGCATTCCAGCCTGTACCCAAAATAAAACGCGAATTTTTCAGCTACCTACTGATGGTGTCACGCCTCTTCAATTGAACCATGACCACATTTAGCTTCTGATCCGTTGCCATTCTTTCATACTGCCAATGGTAATTTTTCTCTGTCAAAACATTGACATTTTTCCTTGCCGTCTTGAGTCCATAGCAAAAAAAAATGTATTTTGACACCAAGCTAATATTTGGAGCAGTAAAAATAAAACATGGAAAATATTGTGACATTTTTCCATGAAATGTGTAATGCAAAAATTATATACGAACATCGATGTGCAGTTGTAGACACTGTAACATAAAGTAGCATGGTTTGTTTCATATGTTTTGGAATCATGCAATATTTCACCGATATTTTTATTGGATATATATTGGCAAGAGGTTTCCAAGAAATACTCAGAAAAACTGCAAATATATTTATTTTATTTTACAGCCACGCACTTGCAAGATTGTCCTCTTCGAAGCTTACTGCCATCGTATGAACTCTCACTTTGCACGCACAGCCAAAGGATGACTTCTTTCTCCACGGAGGCGTGAAAGCTGCACTGAAAAAAACATATTAAGGTAAAATTTATTTTTAATGCAAAAGAAGCAAATTATAGTTATGTAAGGGAAAATTACGGTTTATGTGTGCAGTAAAATTTCATGAGTAATTAAGGAAAGTGTTCGCAAAGAATGGTAGAAATTTATCTCATAAATACCTAAAAAAATTCTTTAGCATGTGTGAGGTTCAACTTCAAAATTTTAACACATGGAAAATTCCTGTCGCTTATTGCTGGTGTCGATAAGAGCTGTAAACTGACCAATCATAGAGCTTTCTGGATTTTAAGTTACGTGAAGTTGACAATTTTAAAGCCAAAAGATGTTTGTTTTTCACTTTAAAATGTAATTAAATGACATCTCTCTTTGCCACGCACAGTTAAAAATTAATCTACTATTGCATTTGTTATTAGGTACGTCAGTGATAGTACCGAAACTATCCGGCAGAATTTTTCTTTTTGCCGAACTCTCCCATAAGAAAACTAATTTTCTTTTCAACCTGTGGTAGAATTAATCTCAGTACAAGGTACAATCCTTAGGAAATTAAAATAGTACTATTTGAACAAATTTGTACCAATTTTTTTATTATTGTAAGCGTAATATTCTCCAGAACAAATTTTTTTATATGAAAATGCATAAGGGAACAAATCGAACCTCTACTCCTTGCGCTATTGTCTCAGTATGCTAATCTATACACCATTGACAGTTATTTTACAAACAAATGTTTTTCTTATGTATTCGTGTATTGTAGTCGAGCTTCATTTCGGATCTTACATTGCAGTTTTACTGACACATAAATTACCTATGCATGTCATACAGAAATTTTTCCTCTAATTGTCCGTGTAATTACGATAAGGATACCTGTTTTTCGTGAAAAGAATTTTGCCCCACTTTGTTTCGGTGCTTCCTTGCGTGCATATCTGTAGTTCTGCTTCCTGGTCGGTGATTTGATATTTCTAACTATCGCGAGTCTTGGGATTCTACCGGCAAATCACAGACGTGTGGTGTTGCAGGAACGTTATTGTAATTGGCTCAGTCAAATGAGATACGGCTCTTCACACAAACCCGCTGCCAATAACCATGAAGCAGAATTGCAGACGTGCACGTAAGGCACTGAAACAAACTGGGGCAAAATCATTTTCGCGAGAAACAGGGGTCCCTAATTTTCGCTGTTATGTGGGTTGATTTTTACTGTCAAGTGCGGTAGTTTGCAGAGCCACGAATTTGTCGCGAAACGATTTTGCGCCTTTTTGTTTCAATACCTTGTGTGACCATCGGCAGCTCTGCTTCACGACTATTGGCAGCGTTTCGTTGTTCAGACACTTCTCTCATTTGACTGCACCAATCAGAAATAAGGTTCTTGTGACACTGTGATTTGTCAGTAGATCCCCCCCTAAGTCAAGTCAGGGTTAAAACATCCAACCGCTGACCGCGTATGTGCTCTCGAATAGAGATGATGGTTAGAGAAGGTGATTTATCGTGTGAAAAGTTGACTTTTTGCTATGCTTCAATGTAATGTGTTCATTTCCGATGCTTTTTTATTTCGTTACTGGCGAGTCCCTATTCGACTGGGCCTATGACAACACTGGTGCACCACTACTGGACGTCTGTGACTCGACAGGTAAACCGTGTTACATAACCGTCATACAATAATACATGACGCAGGACGCTACACTGATTTGCAGAATACGCTGGCATAAAGTATTCTCGCGATAAATCACCTTCTCTAATGATGGTTTATCGTGGGAAAACTTGACTGTTTGCTGGATTTCAACACCCGTTCAGCTTACCAGAAATTTCTGGCTTTAGCTTGTACTTGGATCTGTTACCCTATTTGACTGAGACAATAATACTCCCGATATTGTAATACTTGATGCGTGTTATTGGTCTGTATATTGCTACGTTGTGTCAGAAGTATATCTGTGAACCATATATGTTACAAGAAACTACAGTGTTTTCAAGGGTATGTTGGCCCGAAACATTTTTGCGATATTCCATCATCTTTAATCTTGGGGCATTGAATCCAAGTGGAGAAAAAAATATTTCTGCCACAAAATTGTGGCTCTTGTAAATTAGCTTGTTATGAAAGGGAAAATAAATTTCCCATAGAAATGAGTGGAGATCTGCAAATACCTTGTTATTTTCTTACTAAAACGAATTGAAACTAAATGCAGAGTGTTTCGAAATGTAGAACAAAGAAGCATGACACTAGTACTACTTGCGATATAAATAATATAACATGAGAAATTGTGCTTTGAACGTCGCATTTAGTAAAGTATTTAACAAATGTACGTATACAACATGTAGTTATTCTCGCCATTTTGAAACCCATTAATGCTTGCAGGCGTTTAGAGATAACCCGGCGCTCGACAAACCTGGTAATGCGACTCAGCAAGTGTACCTAACCCTGGCTGGTTACTTATTGTAACCTCCCTTGGAGAGAGTGAGTCACGGGTGGGTAAGGGGTCGCGCAGAGATGCGGCGAGCGACACGCAACAATATTTACATCGCGACATTTTCTTTGTTACAAGATCGCGTGAATGCGCGCGATTAGATGAAATGTGCAGTGCGGTAAAAAAAAGACAAAGTCATAAACTAAGCAGAAATTTCTAACAATATTGATACACATAAAAAAACGGTACTGTGCTGGCAATAGAATGTCCATTCAAAATGGACCTCACTAAGTTTTTGTTATCACACTTTTTTGTAGTAAATGTAAAACTTTGCTCGGGGCAACATAATATGTCTCACCACAAAAAAAAAAAAAAAAAAAAAAAAAAAAAAAAAAAAAAAAAAAAAAAAAAAAAAAAAAAAAAAAAAAAAAAAAAAAAAAAAAAAAAAAAAAAAAAAAAAAAAAAAAAAGGCGAGTTTTATAATGACAAAAAATATTTTTCGGTATGTAATAGAACAAACCGTGTGTGAAATTTGCAAGTAAATATAATGGGATTATATCTCACTATCATTTATAAAATGATTAGAGTTTTTTCATAACCATCCAGTCTTGTTAGAATAATACACATATGTATATTTGATTTTAATACTGACTAATCAGTAGCGTAGGCCCTACTAATTAAGTTAGGTGAATTGTAACTATAGGAAGAAGTACTTAAATATGGCCATAATGTGGTCTGTTTTAACGTCTTACATACTAAATTTAGATTGCCAATCAAATAAGAAAACTGCGGGATTATTCTGCTCCATTCTCTTTCAATTATTCTTTGTCGATTTCACAATCTGCCATTTATTTCCTTAAATGATCAAGTGTTATTTTATTTCAAAACCCTTGTTTATAGAGTATAAACTTTAAAAACTGAAGTAGAAAACCAGTGCCAAACTAGATGTTCTTTTGTCTGGCTTATTTAGGCTTACATGCTCTTTGTTAACAAAGGTCATGGCCGAATCCTCTTCTAGTTACTGTCATTGTGTAAAAAAAGTTGTATTTCACTTCATCTAATAGCCTCGCGGTCAACGAGACGTAAAGCCATTTTACTTGACTAATACGTATGAAAATGTTTCGAAATAAATTTTTTTTCAGAAATGTTAGTTTTACGAAATACGTTTTCAGTATTCTTAATTCATTTCCGGTTTGGTTATTTCATGTCTGCTGTGCGGAGAAATATTTAGCTTCGTAATTAAATAGTAATTTTATATTTACATGGAATAGTGTTAGTTTTTTAGACGATACTTGTGAGTACAGTTTCCTCTAGCGAAACAATTTTAACTCGCGTAGTTTTCTCGTAACGGTGCGTCAAAGTCAAAATTGACATGTTATGCTGCCGTGCAAATAGTGAAAACCAATTGACTTACGTACGTGAAATAATTCACAGTGAAATAACTTGCCATGGGCTACGTAATAAAATACTTTTAAAAATCCCGTGAACTTTTTTGTATTTTAAAAAATTGCTGAATTTTAAAACTTTTTTCAGTAGTTTTGCGATTTTTTAAATTCAAAATGTTACGTTATGTTCTTTTAAATACTTTATTGCATAGCTCATGGAATGTAATATCACAGTGAATTATTTTATTCAAGTAGGTCAGTTGGTTTTCACTATTTGCATGGCAGCAGAACGAGCAAATTTGGACTTTGTCGCACCGTTATGAGAAAACTATGAGAGCTAAAATTGTTTTGTAAGAGGAAACTTCACTCACAAGTATCGTCTACAAAACTAACATTATTTCATAAAGATATATAATTATGGTTTTATCGCACTTGAACAACCGTAAGCTGTGCGGTTGGCCGAATTTCTTTTAACGAAATCACCGTAACGAACCCACGGTAGCTACCCCATTTACGGGAATTTAGTCACGAAGTAACATTTCCTTGGGTTTAAAGTTTCCACGTAACGGTCCTTATATATCCGCCTGTCCCATTTCGTATCACGCATCCGAGAATGGACCGCGCAAACGTGTCCGCAAAAAAAAAAAAAAAACACTCGTGCTTGAGTTATAGTCACGAGTTTCGTTACCGGTTTTAAAAGAAACCGTTACGAACCGGTTTTGAACAGTGTTCCACATTCAATTCCTTTCACGAAAACAAGCACGTATTTCCTTCTCGCCGCATTTCACGTGCTCAGACATGGGCGGGTTTTGTAATGCATAATTTATATTGCGTGGTGGACGATTAACATGTCGGTGCGCTGTCTGTTTCCAAAGCCCTGCGTTACCTTTCCAGTAAAATAACTACGCTGTCAAACTGAAGTTTTATGGTCGCGACTCTTGGCTTACAGTCGCTCCTGAAGTTATATTGTCAACAGAATTAACGATTACAGCAAATCAATCTTAATCAAACACACCAGTAGGAACGACAATCAGAAAGTTCGATGTTAGGAAACAAGCACAGAGATTAAGGGCCGATATTATAAACCTCTTTCGAATGACAACCAACTGCTATCTCCATAGAGAAAGCATCGGTGAGCAGTTGGTTGTCATTCGAAAGAGGTCTATAGATACGGCTCTAAGTTTTATAGATCGGCTGCTGTGAAGCTAAGTACAATTTTTTTATATATTTTATTTCCACACATTGGAAAGGTTTGATTATAACTCTAAGTAATTGTAACCGTTATTATGGTATAATTGTACGGTAAAGTTTAACAAATGTTGTGTTAGAGTGAGTGAGAGATTTTGGTCAGCGCTTAACATCGAGGTCTTCAGCGCTGGTGAGGGGTGACATGAGGTGAGTGTGGAGCAGCGCCGGAATGAAAGGGCGGGGAAACGGGAGATCACCGAGAAAACCCACCCACCGACCAACATGCGAAAATCCGAGGACCGAACCCGCTGGGAATCGAATCCGGATCGTCTTGGTGGGAGGCGAATGGTCTGACCATTCAGCCACCGTGACCCGAAGTTTTTGTTAGAATAATGAAAATTAATTATTACACATTCTTTGGGTAAGAGTGATAAACATGAAAAAAATAGTTTTACACGATGTATGAAATCTGAATAATGTTGAAATACATTTTTTTTTGCATAGATGGAAAATCCGTTATTGTAATGTTAGTTTTGTGAGGGATCGTGTATCTTTGCATATATGCTTGCAGTCATCGGCGTCGTAAGCATTTGATTTTTGGGAGGGGGGAGGGACGTCACGGGTTGAGAAAGTGTACATATAACCTACGTAATAAAGGGGTGTGTAGGAGTCCTCCACCGGAAAATTTTATATTTTAAGGTGCAAAATGCTGCTATTTAAAGAGTTTCTGCATCGAAATATTTAATATACAACTGAAGGAAATCTTAATCTTAAAAAAATTAAAAAACTACGAAATTTTTTTTTGGGGGGGGGGGGCGTGTCCCCCCCCCCCCCCCCCCCCCCCCCCCCGTTTACAACACCCCTGCTTGCAGTTTATTTAAACGTAATCTTTATGCATTTGAATCAGAGTCACTGAATGACAGGAAGTGGCTATATACTGAATGAATCAGTCTTATAAGCTGATCTCGATAAAAGTACATCAGTGTGCAAGAGTTTATCACAATTTGATTTTGGCACGCCAGAACCGTATGCCGACTGGAAACGAATAGCGATAAGGCAACATTTGCCTTAACGTATTAGATTTTTCTGTTGAAGGTTTTAACAAACGGAATGTAAAACAGCTGATCGTAGGTACATACTCAGTCTTAAGGCCATGATGTCTCGTTTATTTCAAACAATTGGAAATAACTCAAATATTTTTTAACCAAATGCTTTGAAAAAAATTTGAGACAGTATACAAGTCATACGATACACAATTTTGCCAGAGCGTGTTTTAAAGTAATGTACCGTTTGCGAGCAAAAAATTAATTTTGTTTCATTTTGGCTTATTTTCACAACAAAATGTGTACTATTTCAGGGGCAAAACTCTAAAAATAAGTTTGGTGTATTGCAACAGAAAAATTCATATACATACGTTGATACATAAGTGTTAAACTGCCAAAGGAATTTTTGATAATGTATTAATTTGCGTTAAAAACAATATTTTCGAAACCACAGCTAAACTAGAGAGCGAGGCCTTAAAAAGTCTTGTTTAGGATTTCGTCGTTTCTTTCCTCAATCAGAAAAGTTTGTAAAATACGGAAGTAGTTCAATTCGAAATATTCATAATTGTGCTGTATTTACAAACAGTTTTTCGAGAACAAAACGCAAATATTTATTTATTTTTCGGTTTTAAATACAATGGGCTTAAAAACATAACTACGCTTATTAAAAAGTCTTCATAGGGCACACAAATTTGTATAATATGTTTTGGAATGATAATTTTTAATTTATAAGAAAAAAATGTTTTAGTTCATTAAATGTATCAGGCGAAATAATACTTTTATTTAGATGTTTACAGCACTTCAATAAAAGTAATGAAACTTTCTACTTGTAATATAACATATAAAGCTAATGAATTTCACATGGAATAATGTATTTTGTAAATTTCATGCGGTGATTTTGAAAATGTAACATCATTTAAATGAGCGAACTGCATTAATCGCAATTTTCATTTAATTTTAAAATATGTATTGTACTTTTTCAGCGGTTTTTTATTAAAGAACTGAATAACTGAGAAAAAAAAGATCAGTCAGGTTTTCTAAAAATTCAATTAAGGTAATGATAGAAATGTCTACTGAAATTCAAAGTGTTCAGTTGACTATAGTACGACAGTAAAAACGTAAGAATGGTACGTATCTAATTCTTTTGCTGTTTGCGATATTTACCATCGGAGATGTCCAACCGAAAAAAAAAAAGTTCTTTTTATCAGCTGCTGTAGTAAAGACCATTCTTTGAAAAATAATATTTGTCAGGAGCAAGGGATTTTTATTTCGAGGCTAGCACTTTTTCCCCCATCCGAGGACGAAACTAATGGCCTCCGGGGCAGTTCTTATACGAGGAGTTTGTTGGTAGGGGGTGGGGGGGGGCAGTACAAAGTTCACCCGTTAATTACGCGCAGAGAAAGCTGATACGGAACTCTGCGCGGATAAAAACACAGCCCCCGCCGGCCGCCAGGTCCCGGGGCGGGCAGATAAGAGATGGTGCCGCGATAACCCTATTAATTTGCATTCTCTTTAGTCGGCAGAATCTCTGCCGGACCGCAGCAGGTGCGAGAAGGGACTCACGGACTGGTGGGGGTGGTAAAGGTGGAGGATGGGTGCGGAAGTGAACACTATGTCGGTGGGGGGAGGAGGGGAAAGAAAGGCGTATGTAATGTGCATGTGCTCGCGCTGAGAGAAAGAGAGAGAGAGGCAGAGAGAGGTGTAGAGAAGAAGATAAAAAAAGAGGAAGCAAGGGTTGGTTTAAAATGATGTTAATGCTCGGTGCGAATGTGTTTACCCGGCACATTGAAAAGACCCGACTCAGGGATACAGCCTCCCGCGATGCAGTCCGCACGGCGGAGTCTCGGGAAAAGAACCGCCTAAAAGGCAGTTCCTATCGCATATTAATTATATTTTTATTTTACTTCTTCCACAATGTAGAGAAGCAAAAATTGCCGCATACCCCAACACTTACTAGGTGTTTCCGTTGACATTGTCCATTACAGACACACGCTATCGTCATTAGCATCATAAACAGTAGATATATACGCGTGAGCCGTGCTGTACCATGGTATGGAAATCATTTTTGTTGTGTAACTACTAAAAGTGTTTTCAATGTGTTTATCTACGAAAAGAAGACACACTTCAAACTGTGTCGCTATGATTTCAAAAAATGCCGTTCGCTTCTTAGAAACATGATTCCCAAGCTCCTCAAAAGTGCTAAAAATGACTTACACGTTGCTGTAGATGAGAAAATATTGACCTTAGTCGTAAAATTAAGACATAGAAACCTGCATTGGACATTACCACGAACTTTACACAAATAAAACAGGGTCATCGCTTGAAGTCCCTCATTGCAAAACTGTTTCTACGAAAACACTGCACGCTAGTTTAGTCCACTCTAAGGAAAAAAGTACAGTACTGTTAAAATAGAGACAAGAAACTAGTTTGATTGGGTGGGTTATCTGGATTGTTTTTTTATTTTAACAACATTATGGGGTGTGTAAAGGACTTATATTTTTTTAAGCGCGTGGTGGCTACTACCTGCTGACATATGACACTAAAACTTGTAAAAGCTTTGATATTGTACGTATTAAAGTTATTTCTATTCAGATATGTATATATGTATATATGTAATATATACATATTCACAAATGTAGACTAAACCTACCCTAATTTGTGATACTTAGGTAAGGTAAGTGGTTTTTACGTCTCAACAGCGAGGACATTAGATACATAATTTGGTACAGTAACAGGGTGATACTAAACCTTCGTACTTCAGTACCAGGAATATGTTAAACATTTTATTGTGATGTTATATGTGATACGTGGTCACTTATTGCCAAACTACACATGTCTGCTCTCTGTTGGTAGCCTAGTGAACTAAACACGCCTTCTCAATTTTGTGAAGCCTACAACGTGGTTTATCGCGATATAAAGGTACATCACGAAATATGGCAAATCGACCGGTATTTTAAGAGAACAATTTTGGTTGTACTGCATTGTTTATAATGTAACACATATGCTCTATCTACTAAATCCATGATTTTCACACATTTAATGTGATAGCGAGTATGGAACAGTTACACAAGCTTACGCGATTTTCGTCAGCGTTGTCATTCGATAATCGTGTTACAGACCATAAAACACTTGTACGTAATTTCAGGTACACTCCACAGACGTGCCAAGCAATTGTTTCGCTCGTGGTGTTTGTTGCAAGACCTATAAAACTATCGTGAGTACCAAGAAACTGGTACTACTAAACGCTATAAATTTTGTACGTTTACATAAAAAAATCCTTGACTTCCTTTAAAATAATTTAAGAAACTATTTATAGAACAACAAAGGTTGTTCTTGCAAAAATGCAAATATATTTATTTGTAACAACATAATATGCCTTACTTTTATACTTACATTGGAATAAAAATTAAGTTTGAATTATTTTTTTATTCTGAACATGAAAATTAATTTATTGGTACAATGACTTTTAAACAAATAGCCTATTAACTACATTTACATGTTTTGTCAAAAATTTAGCGAAAATCAGACGCACCAATATTCAAACCTATGTTCTCACTGTGTATGTTTCCTTACTCATAAAATCCTGGTAATATTTTGGAACAAGTAAACCTAACTTTACTAACAAAATCTTTGTACTGTAAAAAAGGATTGGCAGTACAAGTATTTTTTTATTTTACGTAAATTTTTACAGTGAACGCTTTTCAATAAATGTGGCAGCTCGTACCCTTCCGCCCGTTGGAGCGCATGGAATGTTTTGGCTGATATGCCGGCCATCCTCGCCTAACTGTTGTCACTGGTTTCTTGACATATTTTTACTCCGAAACATATACAATGATAAATCATATTTCTTTGTATAATATTATAAATCATCTCTTTTTTTGCACAAAGAAGACGTTCCTTTTATTTGTACCGTAACAGAACTAGTTAACACACAAAGAATATGTTATTTAAGATTGAATGGTATTTAATTCAGCGCTAAAAGTATCAGTTTAGAATTGTTATGTTTCTCGAAGCCAATTTGCAAAATTAAAATAAAATAAATATCCCAGGCAATAACTTTTGCCAACTTTCTGATCAAAAATTTTTGTCAATTAACGTGTTTCTGGAGGACAATCTCTGACGACGAAATGTCATACATATAATTGCGGCGCAAATGATCACGCTTAACTAATGCATCATTCAGGGTAACTGTTTGCTCATTAAGTTGGCAAATATCATTATCTAGGAGTGTTGATTTGTAGTTTTTCTATATTGACTTTCAAAAACGTGTGGATCTCAATTGTAAAACTCAACGCTTATTTATCTACCACGTCCTCTTAAATTAAATGGAGAAAAATATTACGGGAACTATTTTCCAGCGCAGTCGTAACCTGAAGCAGTTGAATTGACAATGTCAGTGTTATTCTTAGCTACCACCGTGTAATATATTAAGTATAGCAAAACTGAATTACATGCGCAGAGTGAGTAAATAGAGATTTTGGTCAGCACTTGGCATCGAGATCTTTAGCGCTGGTGAGAGGGTGACATGAGGTGAGTATGGAGCAGCGCTGGAATGAGGGAGCGGGAGAAACTGTAGGTCCCCGACAAAACCCGCCGACCAGCGACATCGCCCGGCACGATTCCCACATATGGAAGTTCAGGGACCGACCTCACCGTAAATCGGACTCGGATCGTCGTTATGTGAGGCTAGTGCCTTAGCTACTGAACCAACCCATGGTCCCTATATGTGTAGACACGTGCGTAATTACTGTAGGTGTTTATTTTTACAGATACTTACTATAATTTTTAGTCATATACTAAACTATTGCAGTAGTGAGTATACCATAATTTTACAGATAAAGAAATTTATTTTCCCGTACAATGTTACGTAATATCACCTTAGACTTTAACAGTAAGAATAAAGTTATTACAGTGTGAGGTTTACTTACTTATTTCAATCATCAAATACTCCTCAATACATATCGAGAGTGATTTGTCAAAATTTTATCATAAAAGAAATACATTGCCGTATTCATTGATTGTACAAAACACTACAGCAAAACACACACATATATGGAGTAAAATTACAAATCAAATTTTAAAAAATACAAAGTACTACAACAAAACACACAAATTTGCAGTCAAATAACAAATTAACTTACAATATACAAGATACATGTTACTTGTCATTGTTTCATTTCTTTAAGTAATCATTTATTGAGTAAAAAGTTCCGTTTACTAAAATTTATTTTAGGTTCCTTTTAAATTTTTGGCTCGAAGCATTATGTCGTTACAAAAATGTAAATAATTAAACCTGGCACCCTTGTTAACTTTTTTTTTAAGTTGACTCATTTTACCTACGGAATTCCCACCTTGTAATTTATTTACGCACGGTTTGATACGGTTTGCAGTTAAATAAAAACTATTTAAAAACTAACATAGGGCTACAACGGAATATAGCCTACATGTTTAGTGAAGGTGTAGTATTTAGACTAGGATAATGCAATGACTATATTGGAACGCAAAATACAACACTAAAGTAGCAAAATGTTATTTCATAATAGATTCCGGAAAATAATTTTAACATCCGTAAACTTCTCGCGCAGAGATTTTCGGATAGTAAAATTACTTTCATATTAAAACACGAATGTTTTTGAAATTCGGTTACTATAGAAGCCTAGGTATTATCATATTAACAATTATAAAAATGACAGAATTACATTTTTGTAGATTTTGTGTTTTCAAACCCTCATTTTTCTAAAAACATTTTTTAACATTTTACTCGAAAGTAAAGCATACTACCACATAGTGATGTATAAATAAATGTCCGCTGGTAAAATGTCTACTCGGCGAAAAAAATCTCATTGAATTTTGATGGGTAGTTGAGATTTTATTGACGATTTGAGTGTTCCAGTTTTCCACTCGATATCGTAGCTTACCAGAGTCCTTAAACAAAAATATATTTTAAAACCAAATTTGTGCTGTGGCAAAAAAAAAAAAAAGTATTTTAGGGAGTAAATGCGTGCGTGAAAGAGGGGACGGAGGAAGGTAACTGCCGAAAATTACAAATAATTGAAGCCGTTTTCTCCCGGAGTGTATATATAAGGTACGCTGTGAGAGCCTGTACCACTAACTCAGATGACGGTTATAAATTGTTCGAAATTTGTGGCTGTTATTATGAAAAACGCTAAGCCTAAGACTTGTTTACCAGGAGCGTTAAATTATACCATACTAAATTTGGTGAAAAAAAATTGTCTCTTCTGGAGATGACTCACGTTACACACCTAACACATGCTAATTGTCGCCATCTTGGAACACCGTGAATAAGTATGCTATCGTATCGATAAAGCCTGCCATTACGTTACTAGGCAGCACTTGTATTATAAGTAATAAGGTAATTAGGATTAGTATTCTTAAATTATGGGTGCCAAACACTGTTCACATTTTACACATCAGATAACATGTCATTTCCCCTAATAGAAAAATTAGGCCCTTAGTTTTTGCATAATCACTCATCAAAGTCACAAAAATTGCGTTCTTTGGAATGTATTTTTCTGGAATAAACTGAATATCCATATTTATTGTGTGCTTCAAATTTAAAATTAAAGTAGTATTGCTGAACAACACATAGAATGTATACATATAAAAATATATTAATTACCGTGAAAATTGAAGTGTCAAGGGTTTATTTGCGTTGTATAAGCTCAAGGATTCAAGTTTTTTATTCACTGAGCGTCCATAATGTTTTTTTATTTAATTTTTTTTTTAATATTTACATGTACAATGTTTCGGTTCAAAGTTATGTAATAAGTAGGGAAAGGAGTATTTCGCGAGTTCAATGACCTGCATGCTAGAATCCATATTCTATACATACTAAAACGCCGGCTATTCGTTCGTTGTCTGTTGTTCCAGCGAGTAGCGACTAATTGACAAATCGTCGGGGCCTCAGTATCTACAGGAAAATGGAGTCTAGCATGCAGGTTACTGAACTCGTGAAATATTCCTTTCCCTAGTAATAAGAAAGTTTGGCGTGATGATTAAAGTAAAAGGAGTAGATATTTAAAATCTATATTTTTCCTTACTGACAGTACAAATACAAGTCTATAGCTTGTAATTTTACAAACATATACGTTGTATTATTACAAGAATGACCATTGTATTTTTTCGAGGAATCCCTTTCGTGACTGGGTTTCCAGTAGGCTACAACAAAATTTTACAGAGTAAAATAAAAAGTAATCCAAGGGCTGTATGAGAATTGACGATTCAGTGTTTCTCTGTAGGCTTAATTCCCGATTTTGCAGCTTTAAGGGTACGGTGGACAACAGTTTTCATCATCAATTTTTTATTTTCATATTTGTATTAGATATATTTTTTTCTTAGTTTAAGACATAAATTGTGGCTAAATTTTGCTCCTACGAAATTGTTTTATCTACCATAGTTGTTGCATAATGGCTCGTCAAAATAAAATTTGCATGTCACGGTTTTAAATACGACACTAAAACCATCTTACAGACCAAGCTGAAAAAAAAATGAAAAAGTATGTTACAGGCTACAAATTTTCCTATAGAAAAAAAAAAAAAACGTATTTTTGTATCTATTTAGATGCTGAAATTGGAAATGAATATTTTAACGATAAGTTACCAGCAAAACTGATAAGCCTTCTTTCCTCAACGTGGGTGCAAATTATTCACGAAAGTGAAAATAATTTATGTAATCAAGAAAATGAATAAATTGACGGAAAAATTTTTCAAAGATGTCTTTCTACCATAAAGATAAAAAAACAGCCGCCGTTTTCAAAACATTACAAAATGATGAATGAAATATACAATAGTCAGGTTTATATGCAGTATACACGCATGTGTAACAAGTTTGATAAAATGCTAAAAAAAATAGATATATGTATATCTGAAGAATTGTTTCATTATGTTAAAAATATAAAGATAGCCGTCATTTTGAAAATATGAAGACAAGATTAATGAATTACACAAAATTAAGTCAGCTTTGTATGCAATATAAATGTGTAACAAGTTTGATGAAATTCTGAAAAATATTTTCTACGATATGTAACACTATGCTAAAAATATAAAATTGCCGCCATTTTCAATATATGAACACAGAATGAACGAATTACACGATATTCAAGTCAGCTTGTATGCAATATATGTGTAGGCCTATCAAGTTTGATGAAATTCTAAAGTACTGTTCCTTAGATATTTCTTGATCGAAAAATTTTAAACTGGCCGCCATTTTGAAAATATGAACATGGTATAAACGAAATATGTGAAAGTCAAGTCATATTACAACGTACTATGTGTGTACAAAATTTGATTAAATTCGATCATCTGGTTAAAACGTTTTTAGGCAGTGGCGGCTCGTGGGTTATTGCCAGGTGGGGCTGCAGATAGTCGGAACTGTACACTCTTGTTGAACGCGCCGTAGACCAACGACCATGAAATATTTGCCGGCTACTAGATGTGTTGTGACCACTCAGTAGTAAGGGGCACCTGCACATCAGCGTGTCAGTGGCTGTAGAGTCAACCAGCGCACAACCCTGTACAGCTCTTGGCAACTGCAGCCCTACCTGGCAACAACCCACGAGCCGCCACTGTTTTTAGGAACACACACACAGAAACACAGCAGATAGGCAAACAGGTGATCTCATTAGCCAACTTTTCCCTTCGGAAAGTAGGCTAAACACGTAGGAGGTGGTATATGGCCTCATAGGTAGGGATTTGAAAAGTGGAATTGTACGATGAAATGACAAGCAAACGTCATAAAAAACGTTTGCACGTAAATTACACGAAGACATGTAGCCATGATAGAAATAATGTTACGGGAAGTAGAGCCCTTCATATATTAAACAGGGGTTGATTACCCATATTTAGAGATGATGGTTAGAGGTACGTCAATTTCGTGGATTCATCTGGCAGTAGCCTAGATTGCTCAGTCCTGTACACGCTCTGGATACGGTCGATTATTCATTGGATTACAACATTACAAGCGATAGCTCTATGAATCATTTCCTTATTTACTACTGGCTTGCAGTAGTCAAATGCGTTTCGCGACAGCCGCCAGCTAATCACACACGTGATTATGAAGTATATATATTTTTGCCGTTCAACCTGACCTGGAATGCATTAGCGAAATTGACGTACCTCTAATGGTGGTATATCGCGAAATTATTTTGTGCCAACATAACCTTGAAAACACTGTAGTTAACTGCAACACATATGATTAGGTGATTTACGTCTGACACAACGTATCTGTCTGCAGACCAAAAACAGGCATAACATATTACAATAGCGGGATTATTATTGGCTCAGTCAAATAGGGCAACAGATCCAAGTACAAGCGAAAGTCGGTAATGTTCTTGTAAGCTGAACGTACGTTGAAACCCAGCAAACAGTCAAGTTTTCCCGCGATAAACCATCATCTCTACCCATATTGCTTATTTAAGTGTCATGTCAAATCGCTATATGGTCACTAAGTTCTGAGCAATGAGAGGGTAACCAACCTCTGTCGAATGTATTGTGGAATCTACTTTCTGTTATATTAATTTCTGTGGTTACTTGTATTCACGTAATTTACCTCTATAAGTAACGACACTGTAAAAGTCGCGTAAAAGTTTAACGTGGCCTCCAATAAACTGTATTATATTAACCGTGACACGTGTGAACAGTTTTGGGACAAATAACACACGCTGTGTGTCCAAGTTGTGCAGTTATAACTGGGTTTGTTGAAGACAGAAACAATACTTCAAATAAAAAATAGCCAATGTAGATATAAAACATTCAGTGTTATATACAGCTTGTTGGAGCCTAGCAAATAGTAAACTTTTCTCGCGATTTTCCAATGTCTCTATCTATTGGGTATAAGATTTTACGTTTTCTATGACATGTCCTTGTCACTTTATCGAGCAATTTCAGGTTTCAAATGTCCACCTTTGAGGCTACAACTACCTTCATGTTAGGTACAATGTCGCACATTTTGTCCTCAGGATTACATTCCAGCTTCGTTAGCATATATTAACGACTCATCCTGTACATTTCCACGCCATTATAAACAGCTTTCGCTTTTTGTAGTTATGATAAAAAATTGGTTTTAGGTAGCTGAAAATAAAACAATAATTTATTAAAAAAATTTTTAAATGCACATTATGTAACTTAATACATTTGATAAATAAAGTATGCACTGTACCAAAATTTGAAAATAATATACCCTTAAAGGGGAGAACTGGATGCTAAATTGTATTGATCGATTTTCTACTGTAACTTCTGTTTTAAAATATTTTTGGTAAATGTGGCATTGTTGAGGCATAGAAGATATTTGTGATGAATTTCGGAGATCCCAATAGTGTTATATGTTCATCTTATATTGGACTTGTAATCAGTTTTGAAAGTTAGCCTATAATTCCTTTGCAATAATTATGCACCACAAATTAAAGAAAGGTTCCATTATTATTTTAGTCAAGCAGTTTATCAAGAATACATCTTATGTCTTGTAAAAGATAAAATTTTGACAATATAACTTAACAAATGTTATGGCTCGTAAACCAAATACAAGAAAACTGTCTAACACTCCCCCTTAAGGACACTGCCTAGCTTGAAGCCATAGTGTGAGCAAGGATAAGGAATTACGTGTTAAATTATATTCTTTGTAACTTTAATGATTTCGCTTATATAGACTTGATAGTTATAACAAGTACAAATTAAATGAAAAATTAAAAAATAACCCGACTGTAATTTGGTGAAGAGTTGTGAATTCTGCAGATTCTAGTTGATGCTGCAGCATCAGGTCAATGTGAACATGTTATTGTAATATAATTGTAGTCACAGGAAACTAAATTTCGGATCGATCAGACCAGTAGAAGTTGCACAAATCCCTTCAACAACTAGAAAAGAGCTGATGATCATCAAACGCCTCAAGAGATCTTCATAAATCATAGCTAAGAACCATCAATCACGCCAGCTTACAAAAAAAAAACCCGCGTCAGAATCGGTTCATTCGTTTTAGATCTGACACACATATACACAGACAGACACAACACTTTTTGTGTCCTGGGTTAAAAACAATGTAAAGTTTAGCAGTACGATACGTTGGATCACGGAACCAAATACTGTCCTTTTACGATATTAGACGAGACGACTTATCTGACACAAATCATTTGGTAATTAGAACTCGTCCTGATACGTATGCTATAAACATTATTTGTAAATTCACCACGTCATTATACAGATTGGAGTGTAAATCGCGGAAAAGCTCGCGGGTACTAGTAGTGAGACCTTAATCAAGAATAATGAGTATAGCAACCATGCATCTATTGTCAATAGTATGTGCCTAATACCACCGTGAAAACTGTGTTAAAGAACACGTTAAGTGATGATAAATCAATAGAGCCAGTGATTTTTGGCGAAAATAATTCTGCAACAACATATTTCAATGCCTTACGTGCACACCTGCAACTCTGGTCCGTTTGGCAGAACATTATACGGCAGAGGCGTGGGTCATTTGAATCTACCAATCAGAACAATGTTATCGCGACACCACACGTCATTGTAGGGTAGGACCCCGAGACGCCGAAAGTTAAAAACTTCCATTCACCGACCATGAAGCAGAGAAACAGGTGTTCACATAAGGCATTGAAACAAATTGTTGCAGAATTCTTTTCGCCAAAAATCACTGGCTCTATAAATCAACAACCACTATGAATGGAACGTTGACCTTCCATATTCAATTCAGTTGCATGACGACACGTATGCAGGGATTACAGAAAGTGTGAACACCTTCCCATCCTAGGCGTCGGAAATATGGGGTCGCCTCTGTTATTATGCACGTGTTTCTGTACATGTACGCCTCTAGCAGCTCATCCTAGTAAATAAAGAACCGGAATGACATAAGGAGCAGAAATGTGAACCTGTTCGAACACGCTTAGACAAACCGTATTTGAAATACAGGCATTCAAAAGTCAGAGCATTATGGCATTCCATCTAATATACGAGTGTAAAGAAACTAGTTATGGTAAAATCCACCCCCCCCCCTTTTTTTTACAACAATGGTAGTGTTCCCATAGATTTTTTTGGAAACAGTCAAATTTTACTATAATTGTATAGTAACGATGGTTAATAGTTGATCTACCCTATTTATAATCTGAAGTATGGTAAATATCCTTACTGTGCATGGGTTAAAACTTCCATTACTGTTTAGTGAGATTATTTTACAGTGTATTTGGCTTTGCCTTTCAGCGTTTTTTGCTAGAGTATGAACAATTCGATGAGCCAGTTCAAAAGGGAACCAACTCAAAAAATTGCAGATGCCAGTAAAGAACAAGAAATTGTATTTATTTTATTTTAAAACGTGAAAATTTCTACAATGGCAGACTATAAACGTTTTGAATACCTTAAGGGGTAAGCAAAGGTACGATGTCGAGCGGACCGCTGAAATAATCAATAGTCAATAAAATGTAAATTAGTCATCAAAATTCGATGAGATTTTTTGTCGAGTAGATATTTTATCACCGGACATTTATTTACATAGCACTATGCGGTAGAATGATTTACTTTCGAGTAAAAAATTAAAAACTATATTTAGAAAAATAAGGGCTTGAAACCACAAAATCTACAAAAATGTAAAATTTTAATTTTTATAATTTTTAATATGATGATACCGAAGCCTCTTTAATAACTTAATTAAAAAAATACTCGTGTTTTGATTTGAAATTAATTTTAACAGTTTTTAATTTTTTTACTCGGAAGTAGAGCATACTACCGCATAGTGCTACATAAAAAAAGTCCTCTGATAAAATATCTACTCGGCAAAAAAATTTCATCGAATTTTGATGAGTAGTTCAGATTTTATTGACAATTGAGTATTCCAGTCGTACCTTTCCATGCTCCTTAAATAGTAGTCTCTTTACTTTTGCTTCAAATTAATATCTACCAAATATGTTAATTAACAGATTTTTCGACGAAATGGAAGTCTTTCTAATGCATTTTACTCAAAACTGGGAATTTTCAGTTGTTTCCCTATTGAAATAGGTCATCGAATTATCAGGTCGGTTGTGTAGTTTCTCTCCCAAACAGCACGCACACAAGGGAAACGAGCGGAGTTCATAACAAGAGCTCTTCAGTTATGCCAGCCAGACCAGAGGGCGTAAACGAGGCTCGAAAACCTCCCAATTTTCATCGCTGCCATTGCCTTGTTTTTTTTTTTTTTGTTCATTTGATCGCAAAATAATTGTCTCCGGTTGCAATTTTTCCCCCCGTTTGTTTGTTTTCGAGTCGCCTTCAGCTATTACCTTCCACACACTCGCGTTTCACCGCAAATTAATTTTAAATACTGGCGTATGCAATAAAAACGAGTGGATATCAATTAGCAAATGAAAAAAAAAATCTATATGTAAGAGGGTCACGGAGCACGATTCATTGTTTTTTCTCTTTGAGAAGAGTATAATTTTACCTGTGAAAGGAAATATAAATATGTTTAATACATTTTTAAAATGACAGAAATATTTTTCAGATATTTTTTTTAGTCTCATAATATATTATACCTTAAGTAGTTAGTTGTAAATTTGAGCTATATTCACACATATACAGTTTTGGCGGTGTAAGTTTAAACAAAACTTTACGAATTCAGAACAGAGCGACAGTTAAAGTGTATGTATAAGTACAATGTAAAGTAAAATACATGTTTTCGTGTGAAGACAGTATTGGTGCACAGTACCCATTTATGCACGTTCAACTATGTGTCCAGCGATGATGGTTAGACACCCGGAAATTGTGCCAATTAATTTGAGACCAAGTTAGACTTTCAACTCCTGTACAAAAAAAGTTACTCTCACGGTTGGACTAGCATTTATGAAAGTCCTCGAGTAGGAAGAACCAATAGCAAGCCTACATAAAAACACCCCACTGACTGACACCACAGAATATTTAGGAATACAGAAGTGAAATAGTCGGCAGGAAGGCGAACTCAGTCACACACGCCGGCAAAATGGCTTCCCTGGCCAGCAACATGGTGGAAACACCTACTGCCAATCAGCGTGAGGCAGCTGCTCTGCTGGTTGGCAGCCAGGCCAATAGGAAACCTGTAGTAACATGCAGGAGCCAAACAGACACGGGGCTGGAGTCTACAGCCTCGGGCAGCCAATAAGCGGCCAAGTTCGCCTACCTATATCAAACGAGCCGCCACGTCATTTCACGTCTGTATTACTATTTAGTCTGTGCTGACACTATGCCTAGAAACAGGAAAATTTCGTGGTTTCATTGACATTTAGGCTAGCCTCCAAGATGATGTGTGTACTCAAGCTGACAATAGCTGTACATTGGTTGTTCGCTGACCAGTGAATGTGCCTTTACTATTGGCTCAGTATCTCCCAGGAGGTGTTCAATGATTCAAGGGCCAATTATGAATGTGACACTATCTTACACTTGTTTGAATTCCAACCTGTAACCAAAATAAAACGCCAATTTTTAGGGACCGGAAAAATTCGCGGGTTCTCTTACTTGTAGGCTAGCTTCCAAGAACCTATATGCGAACTCAACCAGACAACAGCTGTTCATTAGCTGCTCGCTGAAACTGAAGTTACATTTTTTGTTATTGATTCAGCGACTTTCAGGAAGTGTCAAATAAGTCAAGGGGCAATTGTGGACGTGGCACGAACGGACAGTTGCTCGAATTCTAGCTTGTGCCTAAAAGAAGACGCGAATTTCTTAGGTCTCTACCATTTTCTTATGTCCCTAACTAAGCCTCGTTAGACGTTAAACTGGCCACTCACTGGAGCAGCAGCCAATGTACAAGTAGCTGAAGACATAGTGTACACAGGGCTGTGGAGTCCAGCTGGTTGGTCGTTGAACCCGCGACATTTCCGTGTCTCTATTGATGGCTAGATGTACGTCAGTTTCGCAAATACATTCCATTTCAGGTTGAACGCCAAACATATATACTTCATAATCACGTGTGTGATTAGCTGGCGGCTGTCACGAAGCGCATTTGACTACTTCAAGCCAGTAGTAAATAAGGAAATGATTCATAGATAGAGGCACGATTATTTCGCGTATTGATTCTAGGTCAGGTTGAACGTCATTAACGTATACTTCTCTCCTCCTTCTGTGGTTAGACGAGAGCGATTTTAACACACATTTGACAACTGCAAGCCAGTTGTAAATAATAAAACAAGTTGTGGGGATATCACGCGCAACACGTTTGTACTGTTAGAAGCCAATGCATATTCGGCTTCAGCCGGTACGCGTATAGGACTGAGAAGTCTAGGCTGTTGCCAGATGAATACGCGAAATACTCGTGCCTCTATTCATAGAGCTATCGCTTGTAAAGTTGTAAGCCAAATGAATAATCGACTGTATCCAGGGCGTATAAAGGACTGAGCAATCTAGGCTACTGCCAGATGAATCCGCGAAATTGACGTACCTCTAAGGATGGCATATCGCGAAAATGTTTTGCGCTAACATACCCTTGAAAACGCCGTAGTTTCGTGCAACATACTGTATATGTTAAGATGACGTACGTCTGAAACAACGTAGATGTCTGCAGACCAACAACAGGCATGAAATATTACAATAGCGGGATTCTTATTGGCTCAGTGAAATAGGATAACAGCTCCAAGTACAAGAGAAAGCCAGTAACAATCTAATAAGCGGTACGCGTGTTGAAATAAAAAAACAGTCAAGTTTTCCCTCGATACACCATCATCCCTTATTACGTTACTACGCGAATCCCTGGTGTCTGCTCAAACAATCCCACAACAGTCTGATAAATTCTATTGAGTTAATTTTCAACAGCGTTCCCTTAATTTTCTCACCGTTTCCTATCGCGTCACTTACGAAAGACTCGCATTCAAGCAAATTTGTTTTGCCTTATGTTTAGTGAATGTTTCAATCTATATGTATTTTTTATAGTTAGCTTCTCTAAACAGCTAATAACAGCATGACAATGCGAATATCATGCTACCGAATTCTATCCGTACTGTAGATTGATAATACTTATGTTGCTTTCCCCCTAAATTATACTAGTTACCGTTTAATTATGTTGTAACTAACGAGAACTGTGGCATTTTCTGACTCCTTGATTTACTGTTGCTTAAGATAAGATTAATTCTACTACATGTGGGAAAGATCAATGTTAAAAAAGTTTGGCACGAAGACAATTTCTATCGCTTGAGCGCTGACATCTGTAAGAGATAATGGAATATTTCATTAATTTGTCACGCAGAATCATTGCAAGAGAATTCTTGAAAATTAACCTATAATTCTCTTGCAATGATTCTGCATGACAAATTAATGAAAGATTCCATTATTGTTTACGCCAAGCAGTTTATCAAGGATATATCCTATACTTTGACGAAGGTAAAAAATTTGATACTACGATTTAAATAAATTTTACGGCTCAAAAACTGAAAATACAATAAAATTGTCTTAACACTCGTCCTTGAGAGTGCGTGGTAGATAAATAAACGCCGAAAACATCAGTTGATTTCTACGCTTTTTTCGAAGCCTATATGGATAAAATACTCAATGACAATCCTAGATAACGATATTTGACAACTTTATGAGTAAATATATATCCAGAATTACTAATTCGTCACACGTGATCTCTTGCGCCGCAGTTAAATGCATGAGATTCCGGCGTCAGATAGTTATAGGTTAATGCATTTAGCGTTGAGTTATGTACCACGCCCTCTTAAGTGCACTTTATTAATTTGTACAGTCCATTATTTATCATGTAAACATTGAGTAAGTGTATAATTAGATGTAAATTTTATAGTAATTATAATTATGTAATATAGGTTTAAGGTTTGTTACAATAGTTGGTCATGTATGATTTTATGTCATCCTTTTATTGTATAATTTTAGTTTATTATTACTGGGTGTCTTTGTTTTTCTAGCTTTTTTTATCATGGTTAAATGTAAATTTATTTCGCCATGTAAAATTAAGACGAAAATAAAGTAAAATAAATAAATATTTCATTGAAACAAGGTGGTGCAAAAATATTTCTTCGCGACAAGTTGCTATCCCCAGCTTATGACAATGCTGTCGTCAAAGTGCTCAGTTTTACTGAGAATGGGCTTTTGGAAGCAGAAGCCGAATCCTATTTACTACGCTCGAAGAGAACGCGAGCATACACCCTTCCCCTCTCACAACCCTAGCTTTTCATTCGGTCCCCGGTTCTCCCTTCAGAAACACCCCCGTCGCGCGCGCACGTAACCCTGTAGCACGTACGTGTCGCCGTATTTTATTTTGATGTGGCAGCGGACCAGATTTAAGGCGGCCATAAAAGTCCAGAACCCCCTTTACACGGGTTATCATCTGCCTGGGCCGAGCCTGCCCCCGTGTCGAAGAGCGCGATACTTTAGCGGCAGGCTAACTCCGACTGCCAATAATTCACGGCTGAATCGCGATGTGCGCCGGGGAGGGATTGCCAGAGACACACGATAACAAAACAGAAAAAATATAAATAAATGTAATATATGATATGATGCAGTGTTCTGACGTGTACGTGAATCTCCAAGGGAAAACTCCACAGCGCGATATATTCACTAGCGTGACGAGTTCACATGTGTTTTCTTCCAGTTTACCGCGCTGGAACACACTGTCAGGAAGAATGGAAAACTACGAGTTCATCATCTGAAACTGAGGATTTTTCTTCGAAATTCTGGAATTTGGTTGCCGGCTGGTAAGCGGAGCTCAATACCGGGAGTTCGGCTGAGCAGTTCACCAACTGAATCCCATTGTAACTGATATTGTGATATTGATTTAAGCCCAGTTTACCCCGAAAAAAATAACAGTAACAATATTAATAACAAAATGTTAGTTACAAAGTGTTTTCAATAAACTCTGAGCTATTTTATAGCAATGTTGATAGCAAATGTGTTATTAACATTGCTGAAAACTCCAATGTTTACTAACAAAGTTGTAAGAATGTTGAACTGAAGTTAATAACAATGTTAATGACAAAAATGCCTACAACATTGTTGATAACGTTGCTAGTAATATTTGTTACCAACAACCTGTGATCTAGAATGGGTCGGAAAAATAATGTTTTCTGCAATGTTGGTGACAAAATTATCAACATGTTTCAAAAATTCATAACTTTTGTTGCTAGCAAATGTTTTCAACAAAATATGACTAACAAAATTTTATTAACATTTTATATAAATATTAACAAAGTTAATAAAAATGGTGGCAACAATGTTGATAGTATGATGTCAACAATTTTCAAGCATTTTTACAACATAGTTAATAACTTTGTTGAAAACACATTTTATTAGCTATGTTACCGTTGAAATGAAAATTGCCTTCACCCGTTGTTGAGAACCATTTAAAACGGCTTACACTAGGGGCTTCGCTACAGAGGAGAGTTATAGGGATGAATAAATAAGCGAATAAGATCTGTTCTACAAGTTTTTATAATGTTAGATATAAAGCCTACATGATTGTTAGTTCGTATGGGTGCGGTATTGCAGAGAGTATTATAATTAATTAACTACAGTGGATTAACTATATGCCTAATCGAAGCTAACGTTCCCACTTTGTTTATGATGCCGAAGGCTGTGTGGTTGTTAGTCGACTAGCGGCGAGCGGCACGTCTAGGGACTCGAACCAGCGACCTTCTCCCTGGCACAGCGGGCTGTTGGCGGCACATCTTGTCTGCTAGGTGACCAAAATGAGACAGACCCCGTTTGGCTCATTACAGTGCCCTATATTATCGTCCAGTTGGCCTTCTTCACATTGTGGTTGGGAAAGGGGAGGGTGTTGTAACGCCGGCCTACTTGCTTGTTTACGTTTCTGCCACGGCGACACTCAGAACACCGCGAATTCCAAAACCAACCAGTAAGGTTCATTCTTCCGCAGGTTGGGAAGGTGGTTGAATTTATTATGAATGAGTTTGCCAATGGGAAAATTTTCGCCCCTACACTCTAAATCTGAATTAGTGAATATTCACTTATTCACGCCGATGGATGGAGCAGTTTCAACATACTGAATCAGTGAGAAACCACTGTGAAATCGGTGACTATTCACTGATTCCGATAAAGAGTGCCAACATTCCACAAGTTAATTAGTGAATGTCCACAGATTTTCCAGTAATTTTTCACTGATTCTATAAGTGAAAACTGTTCTTTGAAAGCAACTGGAAAAACCGGCGAATATTCACTTATTCGCTTGTGAGATGTCGGCGCTCTTGAAGGAAATCAGTGAATATTCACAAATTAAACAGTGACTACTTTCACTGATTCAAATTGTTGAAACTGCTCCACCTATCAGCATGAATCAGTGAATATTCACTAATTCAGATTTAGAGTGTAGTTAGAATGGGCATCTGGGTGAACGTACTTTGCATGTTCGAGGCCTAGAAGTGCAAAAACGGTAAGGACGAGGCAGCGCGGCCACCACATCTCTCCCTAATCTCTAGGCGCAAGTCTCTGAACTGGGCGTGCAGTCTTCTTGCCGACAACGCGCCTGTATGAGACTCTCACTGGTGATCCTATTATTTTATGACTCGTTATTAAAGACAAAGGTGTAGTGTACATGCCTACAGATTTAAAAAAATTCTGAGTCATTATGTACTTACTGTACATAACTAAAACATAAATGTCACAAAACCTCTCATGTTCCATTTCAGGCAGTTTGGAAATAGGCTTCAATGAGTAGTGTTGAAATTTAAACGGATATACACATGTCTAACGTTCGTTAAATGCTATTCGTAAGCAGACGTCTCTCATGTACGATGAGAAGTTTTCAAATAATCTGGTAACTGCCGAAGGTCTGTACATCGCTCTGCTTGGGCAGACGACCACATAAATGCAGGTATAGGTAATTGGTAAACTTTATTCTTACGCTTATGAAGAGAACTTCGGGTGTAAAACTGAACATTCCCGAACGAAGTTTACTTCATAAGAGCCAGTATAAAGTTGGTTCTTTACCGAAAGTGCAATTGTTCTGTATGCTGTCTCCTCTTCTAGTTAGCCAGCCTCCGTAGTGTAGTCGCTTAGGCGTCGGTCTTCGATGCGATAGGGCCTAGGTTCGAATCATTGCTAAGGTATGGATGTTAGTGTTGTTCCATCGCCTCACTTGACCCTCATCGGTTGTTAATTAGCCGTAAAACCCTCTCACCTCACCACCTCCTCCAGTTTCTGTCGTTGTATGAAGGTGTGTGTAACCGTCTGTAATGACTTAGCTGTGGACGAGACATTAAGACCATATTTGGTGTCTACAGTCTCTGATTTTTGATGAACAACTTGCATTATGAGCACATGTGTGGACCAAATTTTCAAAACCAGTCATGTCAACCTTATCTAACTGTAGATAAAAGTGAATAAACATCATATTTTATAACACTAACTGAGAATAAACATACCCATTTCAATAAGGCACGTGTTTTTTATGGAGTCTGAGTTCACACTCGTATGTAACACATCTTGTTTATTTAGAAAAGGCATTTTACTCATTTTCAGGATTTTGGATGTCTGGTTTTGAGTGTTTGCTCCTCATGTGTAGTTCTGCCTCAGGTCAGGATTATATGTTTTTTAACTATCTGCTTCTTGGGGTACTACCCGCAAATCACAGACCCATAGTGTCACAGAAATCTTTGCTTGACCCAGTCACATGAGTGACGCCTCTGCAAAGACAAGCTGACAACAACCACGAAACAAAGATGCAGATGAGCAGGTAAGTCAACGGAACATTCTTTTAACCAAAAACCAATGGCTCCGTTAAGCCATTTTAACCCCCTCTACAACGTAGGTGCAAGGGAATCAGTGGCGGCTCGTGGGTTGTTGCCAAGTGGGGCTACAGATAGTAGGAACTGTACACTCTTGATGAAAGCTCCGTAGACCAACGACCATTGAATATTTTCCGGCTACTAGATGTGTTGTGACCACTCAGTAGTAAAGGGTACCTGCACATCAGCGTGTCAGTGGCTGAAGAGTCAACCAGAGTACAACCCTGTACAGCTCTTGCCAACTGCAGCCCTACCTGGCAACAACCCACGAGCCGCCACTGAAGAGAACGCATATTCACGATTCTATTTTGACACGAGTTCAACTGCCTACTTGCAAGGGGATCGCAGGGCACCTACAACATCAAACCAGCATTTGGTCCCTTATGACAGCAACCCGACAAACTGCAGAAATTGTCCCTTGCCAAACTAATAATACTGTATAGCTTAATTTTTGTGTGAATAGGTTCTAACCTTAATCATGGGTCTTGATTCAGTGTGCTTGAAGCGAGTGTGTGTATAATGAAGAATGCCAAGATTACCTGTTCTTTGTTTCTCTTACTATATAACACTTTAGGTCAACTGTCTACTAAATCTTCCCGATTTCCCTGCATTATATGGATAACTTACTATCAAGAAATTCTTTGTTTTACTACTACAGTATACAATAAGTTATACCCTCAATATACGTAAGTTTTGTTGCAGTTGCTTTTCAGTTTCATGTTTGCTAATTTATACAACCTATTTAGTTTACTTGACTGTCCCCCGACACATTACAGGGTCAACAATAAATTCAAACAATTATATTAAGTAGTTTCCGGGTTTATTTACATCAATAACATTTTAACGACAGTTTCAAGAGAAGCACGGATGGACTGAAAACACATATACAACTAACTTTAGTACGAGTAGAGTTTATGGAATATCGCGAAAATGATTTGTGCTAGAATACCCTTCAAATCGCTATAGTTTCTTGCAACATATATGATTTGGTGATATACTTCTGACACAACGTAGCTGTCTGCAGATCAATAACAGGCATCAAATATTACAATATCGGGATTATTATTAGCTCAATCAATAGAGTAACAGCACCTAAAGCCAGTAATATTCTGGTAGGTTGAACGTGTGATGTAATCTAGCTAACAGTCAAGTTTTCCCGCGATAAACCATCATCTCTAAGTATGAGCTATCTATCACAAGGGAGACGAGATTATGGTTAAAATATTATACTAAATTGTTTCAATGCCTTACGTGCAAATCTACATGTGTCCTTCATAGTTGTATGTACCTAGCATGTACTATTACACAGACGTCGCTTATTTGGCTGTGTCGGTTACTTTAATGTTAGAGACTTAGTTGGAGTCTTACACATTCTGTCTTCCCTGAGGACTTGGCTCCCGATGTTGTGATGAGGTAAATTCATGTCGTCTGCTTCATGGGGATGTCCCCTTCACAATCACTGCACTGCACGGTTTGTTATTTGTTCGGCATTTGCTGCTCATTGAATATTGTATGTGTTGTAACTTTAAGTGTTGATGAATGTAGTGATGTGCATTAGGTTTTTATGTATTTCTTTAACAGTCGTACTCTGTATTATGTAGTCAAAATTCATTATTTCACGTTTTTGTAACCTAATTATTAGGGGACAGGAAAATTTCGCAAATTCAATGACCTGCACGTTAGAATTAACTATCATATACATACTCAAGCCCCGACCATTATGTAGTCAACTAGCTGCTACTTACTAGAACAGCAGACAATGGACGAATAAAAGGGGCTTGAATATGCATAGTACAGTGGATTCTAGCCTGCAGGTCATTGCATTAGCGAAATTTTCCTGTCCCTACTAACGATTTAAGACCAAAAATTTCGCGAATTAATTTGAAACTAAGTTAGATTTCAAACTCCTGTGTAAACAAGTTACTCTCACAGTTGGACTACCGTTAGATCCCACGATTTATAATTAAAGGAATTCTGCAACAATTTGTTTCAATATCTTATGTGCACATATGCAGCCCTGCTTCGTGCTCAGTGATTGGCTGTTCCAAATTCTAGGCGTCTCGGGGTTCTACCCACAAATCACAGACGTGTGGTGTCGCAGTTACCTTGTTCATGTTGGCACAAGTCAAATGAGCCACGCCTGTGCAATAATACATTCTGCCAGTAAACATGAAGCAGACCTGCATTTGTGCACGTAAGGCATTGAAACAAAGTGTTGCAGAATTTTTTTCACCAAACATCGTGTGCTCTAACTGCCATTTATGAACGAAGTCCTCGCGTAGGAAGAACCAATAGCAAGCCTACATAGAAACACTCCACTGACTGACACAATGCGTTGTTAGAAGTCAAACTGACCACTCACTGGAGCAGCAGCCAATGTACAAGTAGCTGAATACATAGTGTATACAGTACTGTGGAGTCTAACCTGCAGGTTGTTGAACCCGCGAGATTTCCGGGTCTCTAGTGATGATTACGGACATGAAAATTTCGCGAATTCAATGACCTGAAGGCTTAAATCCATTGTACTATGCAGACTGAAGCCCCGTTTATTCGTTCATTGTCTGCTGTTCCACTGAGTAGCAGCTAGTGGACAAATAGACGGAGCTCAAGTATGCATAGGGTATTTGATTCTAACATGCAGGTAATTGAATTAGCGAAATTTTCCTGACCCTACTAATGATACGAACCTGAAAGAGCTCTTCTGGCTGGAGCAGGAATATTGTACACCTTACTGATTATTGTATGCAAAACAATGTGTGTTCATGTATGATTAGGCACCTCTGTTTCTCGCGAAAATAATTTTACCCCAGTTTGTTTCAGTGCCTTACGTGCGCATCTGCTATTTTGCTTCATGGTTATTGGCAGCGTGTCTATGTGAAGAGCCGTATCTCATTTGTCTGAGCCAATTACAACAACGTTCCTGCAACACCACACGCCTGTGAATTGCCGGTAGGATCCCAAGGCTCGTGAGTTCATTGACACTACATACTTACCTCTGTACGGCAGCCATTTTTATATTTACGGTATTTCGGTTCGGTTTTTTCTTTATAATATAATTTAAATACCCGCCGGCATTCCAACATGTGAAAGTGTAGGCACAATTACACGTTTGCTTAAAAAAGGTTTAATATTTGCCTATGATAACCAAAAAAAATCTCTCTTAAGATAAATAAACACTATTTACTAACAAATCGCCACTTTCACCAAAATTTGGGCGCAATATTAAATTCCAACTCGAATAAGATCGATGTGATATGTAATCGGAATTTCCGTTACGTGCGCAATACGAGATGACGTGACAGGAACCTTGCTGCTGATTGGCTGATTTTTTATTTTTTTATTTTTCGTGTCGCAACGGTCGTGTCGCTTCTGTCGCGCCATTGTGATTCTGACAGCAGTGTTTTCATGCAGGTTTACTGTTGGTTCAGAGTCCTCAAGAAAAAGTTTTAAAATTGTGTTCCATTTACGGAAGTGACTCCCGCTTAACTAAAACGAGCTCCAAATCGAACATTTTTCCAAATGAACCCGGTATATTTCTGGGTATATAGTTATTATTGAAACAAGAAAAATTCGTTTATTTATTTAACGACAGACTAGAAGACGTCAATGACTTGTACATGAAAGTTCGCAATCTATTATTATATTGGTCATGAGTCTCTATGTGATTTAAATTACACCCACCACTTTACATCAGGTTGGCCACTCAATCGTGGAGCTTTCAATTACTAGACAGAAGCATTCTTCGCGCCAGGCCACGACAACCCAGGCCAACGAGAGACGGTGAACGAACCTAAAGGCATTTAAAGGCCAGTCTGCCGGTAGAAAATAAACGCGAATTTTGAACGTCCTTAATAATAATAGTCTCTGCGCGCAAGTAGCTGCACTGATACGCGCAATATTGACGTTGTTGGGTGAGTGAGAGATTTTGCTCAGAGCTTAACATCGAGGTCTTTAGCGCTGGTGATGGGTGACATGAGGTGAGTATGGAGCAGCGCCGGAATGAATGGGCGGGGGAAACGGGATATCCCCTAGAAAACCCGCCGACCACAGGCATTGTCCGGCATAATTACCACATGCGAATATCCGGGGACCAACCCCGCCGGGAATCGAACCCGGATCACTTTGGTGGGAGGCGAGAGATCTGACCTCTCGGCCACCGCGGCCGCTTGACGTTGTCGGTTTGCCTTTACGAGACTCTCAGCGGCGACCAAATCATTTGATGATGTAACAATAAAAATTATTGAATGCAGCATACAAACATATTACTTTTAAATGCCACTTAGCGGAAGTTTTGTGCTTAAGGGGTATGGAATTGTAAGGCGTCGATCAAACGACTTGAATACTCAATACTCGTTAAAATCTGAACTACTCATCATAAATCGACGAGACTTTTTTTTACCCCAAAACTTCTCGCGCAGAGCTGTAGGGATGTTTAAATTATTTTGAAATCAAAACGCGAGTATTTTTGAAATTCGCTTATTATAGAGGCATGGATATTATCACATTTAAAAATTAAAATTAGTTGTTCGTTTTAATGGATTTTGTATTTTCAAACCCTGATTTTTTCTAAAAAATAGATTTTAATTTTTTACTACAAAATAAAGCGTATTACCACGTAATGCTGTAAGGACGTCCTATAATACAATATTTACTCAGCACAAAAAAATCCATCAAATTATGATGAGTAGAGATGAGTGTTTATCGCGGGAAAACTTGACTGTTTGCTGGATTTCAATGTACATTTAGCTTATCAAAAGTTCACTGGCTTTTCCATATACGTGGAGCTGTTGCCCTATTTGACTGAGCCTATAAGAATCCCTCTAATGTACTATTTAATGCCTGTTATTGGTTTGCAGACAGCTACGTTGTGTCAGACGTATGTCACCCAACCGTACATGTGGCGAGAAACTATAGTGTTTTCAAGGGCAAGTTGTAACAAAAAGTTTTCGCGTTATACCATCATCTCGAATGATGAGTAGTTCAGATTTGATCGAAGATTGAGTATTCCAGTCGTTCGCTGGACATCTTACCTTTCCATACGCCTTGTTAACCTTGGAGATGATGGCTGAGAAAGTCAGATATTTTTAGGTGCCTGTAGAAGAAAGGGGCAATGGAGAGAGTTTTCCGTCTCTCGTAGTCACGTGCACAGTCTATTTTTTAATTGAGGCGAAGGCGCAGGGTTGATTAATGCCGCGTGTCGGGTTGCAGACCCAACACGGGGAGTGGTGTTTGAACAGAGGGGTAGGGTAAGGTGGGGTAGGGTGGGGAGGTAGGCAGCACCCAATCAGCCCAGGAGGCCTGTCGCCAGCTGACCGGGATGATGGATGTCTCTCTGCCCTTGCGGGCGGGGAGGAAGGGGAGGGTTATTCATCGTATCGTCCTCCTCGCGGGCTGCCTACGATGCTTGAAGGCCCCCATGAAAGGGAGCAGCTAATTCCCTCGACCTTGCCACAGACTAGGTAGTTAATACAGATGCGGTATTGCACGGACGAACTTCGTCACTTATTGGCTGCCCGAGGCTGAAGACACTGTTTGGCTCCTACGGCAGGTTTCTTATGGGTCCGACTGACATGTTGCTCGCCAGCGAAGCCATTTTGCTGGCATGTGTGACTGAGTTTGATGTCCCACCAGCTATTTCACTTCTGTATTCGTAAATATTCTGTGACCTTACCTTAAATGCTTTCACTCTTTCTTTTGTTTCAGCGATAATTATTTAAAACCTTTACGAGAGCAGATATCAAACAAATACTTGGCAGTTTTTGTGTAAATTTATTTTCCATCATGTTGGCTACTTTTTTTTTCAAGCCATAGAATACTACGGTTTTAAGTAATTATATAACTAACAAAATTATTTATAATTGATTTATTAGTCGGAACAATATCCCTCTGGTCTTAAAAAAAATAGCTATCATTTTGATAATTCGTAATAACTGCTCTCGTTTAAGCTTTAAAATAATATCATAAAAGTAATTGAACAGGGAAGTATGGCCTTAAAGGCCATGATCTTTCATTTATTTCAAACAGTTGCAAATAACTAGAATATTTTTTAACCAAATGCTTTGAAAAATTTGAGGATGTGTGTAGTCATACGATACACAATTTTGCCAGAGCGTTTTTTAAAATAATGTACCGTTTTCTATCTAAAAAATATTTTGTTTAATTTTGTCTTATTTTGACAAAAAAATGTGATATTTCAAGGGCAAAAATCTAAAAATTCGTTTAGTATATTGCAACAGAAAAATTTAGATACAAACGATGATATATAAGTGTTAAAACTGCCAGAATGAATTTTTGATATATGAATTAATTTGCTTTAAAAATAATATTTTCCAAATCAGTGCAACACTAAAGAGCGAGGCCTTAAGGGGATCCACCAGTCAGGTATTTTCTGTGAAATCAGTGTTTGCGCCTACACGTGTTACTTCGTAAGTAATTGATATATGAATACGAATTTTTTTAAGGGATGATAGAAAAGTATAATCTACGCCATTGCACCTCGCTAGCTTCTAATTGGTTCAACTTGTGAAGCGCCCCGACGTACCTTGGCACCGCCAGGCCCTTCCATGCTCTACAACAGACATTTGCGCGTCCCCCAATTGCACGCAAATTAGATCTGTAACAATGGGGTATTATTACATGTATCGAAAGCCAAAGTATTGAGCTATGCTTGCCAGACTGTAGTTTTCTATTTTTCCTTAAGGCACCTAGGTGCCGAAGCTGTAAAAATGGCCTTTTTAACCAATTTCACACATTTTTTTCTCTGGAAATATAATCGATAGGAAAAAGTAATTCCTGGCGGGCGTGGGTTATAGTTTTCTACCAACCCTTAAAAAATTCGTATTTCTATATCAATTACTTACGAAGTTACACGTGTAGGCGCAATTTTACAGAAAATACCTGGCGCCGCCTACCCGCGCGTGAGAGGCTCAAAAGCGACGGAGCAGTAAGGTCGACCTTGAAGCGCGCATCAAATCCCGCGTCGCCTCAACGAGCCAAGCGCTGAACTAGCGTGCAAGATTCCCGCCGAACGGTTTTTACTATGGAACATTAAGCGGTGACCATGTAATTTTATTGGTGGAAAGTCTACAACTAAGTTCAGTGCAGGTCGCAATCTGAGTTTCACATAAGTCCGTTTAGTACATTTTGAAGTACGGAAGTCTGAAAAGGTTGTTTTTAGCCATGTTGGGAGGACTTAAAAACAGTGTTTTTAATGAGCGTGACGTTTTAACAATGAGGTTCCGACATTGTCTGAATTTTTTTTTTCGTACGTTGGCACAATGGGCACACGTGGAATATTTTCGTAGAAAAAATCTGTTTACGAACACACTGCAACGCATTTCAAGCGTAGGGTATGCGGCTGCCTTAATGCCAAAATTTACACGCCAAGTTTTAACGTCATTTGTTGACTCTTATGAGAGACCTTTTTTGGCGTATTCCTAACATTTATTTTTCTAACTCTTATTTGCTACTATCTTACACATGTTAAGTTGCTAACTTTAGCCTTTACATCATTATTACATTGCAAATGTTACGGATTTGTGTGTTTACCGGAAGTTAAGGGCGCGGTTCACCCATTCGTTTTTCAACGTCTTTTGTTATTTTTATTTTTGTACCAGATATTTATTTTACTTTAGACATAAATTGTGACTCAATCTTCCTCTTAGAAAATTGTTGTATCTCTCATAGTTTTTACATAATGAGTCGTAAATGTCAAAATTTCGACCTTACGGTTTTATGTACGCCACTAAAACCAACCGACATACCAAACCGAAAAATCTCACAGTGTATAACAATGTTGTAGGCTATGATTTTAACTATATAAAATAAAAAATAAACACTTTTTTGTATTTTGAAACAATTTTTGAAATTTTTAAATTTTCATTTCAAAATTGAGCATTTTTTAAAATACAAAATTGTTTTATTTTTTTGTTTTTATGTGTGTAATTTAATAGTCTACAACATTGTTATACAGTGTGAATTTTTTCGGTTTGGTATTACAGTTGGTTTTAGTGGCGTACATAAAACCGTAAAGTGCAAATGTTGACGTTTACGACTCATTACGCGAAAACTATGAGAGATACAACAATTTACTAAGAGGAATATTTAGTCACAATTTATGTCTAAAATAAGAAAAAAAAATATTTGGTACAAATATAAAAATAAAAATGACGTTGAAAACTGAGGTGAACCACGCCCTTAATGCATTTCACTTTACATAACTAAATTTTCCTGAACAACAATATCAACAAAAGTAAATCCAACGTGGTTTGTGATGCCTCCCCTTATTGATGATCCTGTCACTGAAGAAAAAAACATGTTGAAAATGTTGACTGTAACAGGATGTGAAGGTGAGACGAACAAGAAAATTAAGGCCCAAGGTCACACAAGACAGAAGGAAATAGGTAGGCAACATTTACATTGAAAATACGCTGGAGGCGAAGCAACGAAAAAATCCGCAACCTTTTAAATTGCAAAATGACTGTATTTATTATTTACTTGCACAGTTTTGAGTAAGCTACTGAGAGTAAACAAGATCGTCATTTCCTAGAAAGGTAGAAATTTTATTGAGGCTATAATGCACCCCATCAAAGATCAGTCATTGGAATGCACCGTCTAAAAAATATAGTAGTTATTAAAATATTTATTTAATTCAATACTTAAGCACACATCACACTAGACTAACATAACTTTTGATTTTAATCTTCCTTGCATTTTTTTTATTATGTTTCAGGCACTTGTAAGGCATTTGGCGTGGCTCCGTACGTATCTGTAAGTTGGCACGTCTTGAATCTGACAGTACTGTAACTCTTCGCAGGAAGAAAAACTAGTTTCTGCCTTGTGCTTACTGGTTAAAACAGTAATAACTATGTTAAGCCCTAGTATTGTACATCAACAAAATCTATAGAAAAATCTTTATTACATTATGTATACATAAATTCCAGTTCTTTTGTTCCCCATGATTATTGATGCACATACGTTTTTACATTGAGTACCCCCTAAAAATATTTCCTTCCTGATTAACTGGGCTTTAAATGTGTGAATATAAACACAGTCTCTAAGCGGCACCAACATAAATTCAACCTAAAAAGGAATGTAACTACTTAATATAATAAAAAAACTTCTTATCAAATGTTTATTATAACGATTTCTCATTAACCATTTAACTTACAGCCCACGCAATAAGCAACATTAAATATTGCAGTAAATATGATTTAATGAAACGTGAATGAAATGAAACTGGCAAAACTGTCAAGACACTTGAATATGTTGTTATTCCACCGAAACTATCAGCTGTTATTCCAATAAAACTGAAATAAATCAAGTTAACTGGCCTTCAGTTAAAACGAGTTATCTGCGAACACAGGTTTTCGGATTCATGTAGAATTTTTTTTAAGTGTTCTCATCAAACTGAAATGTTACAGAATAGGTGCTTGAGAATTATTTTTAACATGTTGCGTTGGCTTGCTACAGTTTATAAAAATGTTCTACGTTCTGGTAAAATTAATTACTACAGTAGTTAATTATGTATCGATATAATAGCAAAAAATTTTTTGTACCACATTGCTGTATATAAACAAAAATAGACATATATAATAGCCTGCAAGCAATTCAGGGTCTTGTAACTTGTTAAACGCTTGAAAACCTTACACGAAGCTCTGACTGAACGTCTAATAGGCTGTGTCATCTCTTCGGTTAATAATATTCGTTTTAATTTAATAAATTAAGGACGTGACGAATAACCTGCAGTGTTTCTTTATAGAAACATTACATTTTATGGATGAAATCATTTCTGGGAGTTATTTAGCGTTGGTTACTTGGTGAGAGAAAATTTTTATCTTAAAATTTAAATTAACATATTTATTTCATAGTTACGCTTTATTTTTTTTTAAATACAACGTATGCAATGAATGGTAAAGTATTAACCCACGCCCCTATTGAAATATTTTCAATTAAATATTGCCAGATGTTTTATCAGGTAGGAATTAAGAAAAATTCTTCATAGTATTGGACAAGGTCTCTTAAGCTGAAAATATCGGCTAACATCTAGTCTTAATATAATCACTTTATGGTACTTTCTTTCGCGATGAAATATTTTATTTCTGTATTAGAGTTATATTTTACTACTTGTAGTTACGAAAATAGTAAAATTTTGACTTTCACATTCCTTTATGCAAAATAGCAGGATATAATGTTTTTACTAAAATAAAACATTGTCGGAAGTTGATGAGCTGGTAAATAACGGTTTTTTTTGTCATTATGGCAACTTATCCTTGGGATGACTAAATGTTTCATATCGTAACATGAAGAAGGCGTGAGTGATTTTTGATAGTTAGATTAAAGTTTCTTAACTAGGACATATTTAATTAACAACTGTCCAGAAAACAAACAACTTTCACTTTTATCTCCATACACTGGAAAATAAATATGCTTTTAAATCAATAATCTAGAGACAGTTTTATCAGCGGGCGACAATTAAAATAACAGTTTCACGTTACTTTGATTACACACTCTGATATATTACTTTCAATACGTCGGCTACGATGTGCGACACGTTCGAATCGATGCAAAAACACGTTATTAATTCACATCACGTCATTTACCGTGCGCCGGCCCCGCTCGTAAGTCACCCCCGAAAACTGATGTGAATTTGTTTTAAATGAACAAACGACATAAACAGGACATTGCACGGTGAAGAGCAGATTAAATCCTGCAGTGCGGAATTTCAAATTTATTAACATCTGATCCGTCAATTACGTTAATCTGAATTGAAACGAAATGAACGCTTCGCCATTTTAATGCGCGAGATATTCTGGCCGGCCCTGTAGAGCGAGGTCAAAACACGTGTTTATCAGAATTAATGACACTGCAATACTCGCATTTATTTCGTGCGTGATTTTCGGTGATAAATTACCCTCCCGTGTATTTTTCTACCGCCTGACGTATATACGTGCTCGTGTGAATTCACTCTAAAATGCATTGTAATGATAATGTGCTTAGTCAGCGTTAAATGTTTTCAGTGCGATAACAAACCTTTAATTTTTTTTCAGCTATGTACCTAAATTATGATTTTGAGCGAAATTGCTGTAATATGTCGTTGCGGAAAACCAGGTGAGACAAATGAACAACGATAAAGCTGAAGTCAAAACATATACATAAAATAATAATGCATCATGAATTCATCATAATTACTATGGTATATTTGTCATGCATTTTTATTTTATGTACTCAATGTTTTGATTTCAGCTATTCTTCGTTGGTTTTCTTCATTGTTTTAATTTTTTCAATTGGTTTTATGCAACGACATACTGTGTTACAGTAACTGGCGCCATTCTGAAACAGAATAAAATAGTATTCACAAATAATTCCAGGCGAATTGAATCAGCTGATAAACACTGTCAAATCAGTGAATATTCACTAATTGCGGTCTATAGCTCCAACGATTTTTTTGCCACGTGTTTTCAATAATTATATTTTTCATCCTGTACTTTCAGGCACTTTCTCATTCTTCAACTTATCTTCCAATTTTGTGGTTTCCAATTTATTTCACAGCCACGTCGCGATAGCTGGCGACACTTCGTGTTCTTTAGCAAAGAATTTCGCGTGGAATCACTCGTTACAAAATGTGTCACAAGACTCCTATAGACATTGAAAAAATAACTTAAGGGTGCTGCCTGACTCAGAGCCACGGCGGGAGCAAGGACAGGGTTTTACATGTTAAATTATATTCATTGTAACTCAGTAAGTGTTAAGGCTATATATACACCACCACTGACTTTTATATTCACGTCTGTGCTGCGCACAATGCTAAAGGATCTTTCAGGCAGTTGTTTCAATACCCCGAAAACGGTGAGAAAAAAAAAACATTTTTAAGCACCAAAAATACTCGAAAACGGCTATTTTATTTTTGGAAAAATTTGTCTTTTCTCGATGCAGAATACAGTTTTTGTCCGGAAGCGATAACACTTAACGTGACTGAGCCCCACCGAATATAAAGTAGCATGTAAAACCCTATCGTTGCTACCGTCAGAGCTCTGAGGTAGGCAAGGCCCTTAAGGGTGCCGCCTACACGCGCGTGAGAGGCTCAAAAGCGACGGAGCTATAAGGTCGACCTTGAAGCGCGCATCAAATGCCGCGTCGCCTCAACAAGCCAAGCGCTGAACTAGCGTGCAAGGCTCCTGTCGAACTGTTTTTACTATGGGACACTAAACGGTGACCATACAATTTTATTTGTGGAAAGTCTGCAACAAAGTTCAGTTTCACATACATCCGATTAGTACATTTTGAAGTACATAAGTCTGAAATTGCCGTTTTTAGCCATGTTGGAAGGCTTAGATTCAGTGTTTTTAACGAGCGTGGCATCTTAAGGGCGCGGCTACCGCAATTTTCATCACCATTTTTTTATTTGTACCAGATATTTTTTTTTCTTATTTTAGACACAAAATGTGACTAAATTTGGCTCTTATGAAATTTTTTTTATCTCTCATAGTTTTCGCGTAATGGCTTGCTAAAGTCATATTTTGCATGTTTCCGTTTTAACGACTACACTAAAACCAACCGATATACCAAACTCAAAAAAACCACAGTGGATAAAGTCATTGCAGGCTACAATGAAATGCTAATAAAATTAACGAATAAAAATTATTTGAATTAAAAAAAAATGCTGAAACTGAAAATAAAAATTTTAAATTTCAATAATTTTTGTAACTATTGTTAATGTTGACTAATATGCAGTAACGACTAGTGAATTTTTCAAAGGTTAAACCTTTAGTGCTCACTCTTTTCCGAATGACCTATACAAACACGCTGCAACGCATTTGAAGCGTGGAGTATGCGGCCGCCTTAAGGGGCCTCCCTAGATAGCGTACGTTTGTGTTTGTGAGGCAGGAACGGTAAGGCTGCCACTAACTGACGTGTGTAATGTATTATCGCCTCTACGTGCAAGCCACTCAGCTGGCGTGTAGTGCTTTACTATTACCGTTTTTACTATGGGACTTAAAGCGGTGACCACATTATATTATTTGTGGGCGGCATAGTTCTAAGTATAACGCTTGGTTCTATAGTTGTATTTTTCGAATCCAGTTGTTATTTTTCCAGATGCGGCCGTCTGGAAAAGCTGTTTTTTTGACCACTTTAAGGGGCCAAAAAATAGATGTTTTATTGACGTGCGGAATTTATATAACTGTAGCGACATACTTGGAAGTATGTGTTAATTTCGTAGGCATACAAATATAATGCGAGTTAAATAGTTTCGTCAAGAAAAGAATATTCGTAACGCACTGCAACGCATTTAAAGTGTAGTCAGGGAGGCCCCTTAATAGGAGCGTTGTTCTTGATTGAGAGTTGTTTAGTAAATAATTTTTAAAATGGCCAAAGTAACTACAAATTAAAAAAAAACTGACTTATGAAGTATTAGGCCGCATATAGGAAATGTCGACACGAGTTCGAATTTTGTTTTGCGAGTACTATTTTTCAAATCCTAAACGAGAGCAGATAAGGTATTACCGTCACATATACGTGTTGAAAATAATATTTACTATGCTGGTTGATTTTTTTTAAATAACAAACATTTAGGCTACATAGTAAAACTATTTTCAACACATCTACGTGACGGTTTTACTGGTTTTAAAAAATCGAAGAGTTCATTTTTTAAAATTAATGTCTACTTAATTTAAAACATACTCACAGCGATAAGTATCGGCAGAATTATAACGCAATGTTTAAACAAAATTAAAAGTTGTCACAAAAAGGAAACATCTTGATTACTCGGTGAAACAGCACAGCGTTTATTAAAATACTCCTGTTAGAGACAGACTTCAAGCTTCAGCACTGACCTCAGACACGACCTTGACTGAACTGACTTCACTCGCTGAACCTAGATTGACGCTGGCGCAGCGGCGTCATTTCAGGGTTTTTTTTGTGGGGGGACGGAGATTTTTTTTCCGCGACAGTGACCTTATGGCATCTTTTTTATTAATTAAGCATTTATACATTAAGAACTTTAATAATAAAAATTCAGTTCTATGTGCTTAAGTTAGCATTATTTAAATAACAAAACATAAAAAATATATTTTATACATATAAAATTTTTAATCTTGGGTGGGGGGGGGACATTGCCCCCCTGCCCCCCTAAATGACGCCCCTACGCTGGTGAAGTGACATTACATGCCTATTCAAGTGAGATAATCTCCACAACAAAAACTTCTGACTGGAAAACTACTATAAATATATCCATGTAGTCTATTTATACAAATTTATTAAATGTATCCGTCGCAAAAATAGCTTATTTCTGACTGTTTGCCAAAAATAAAACAACGATAATATCAATTTTTAATGTGGATTAAAAAGAAGTTGGATATTCTTTAAATAGGCGTTGGAAATTATACATATAAATAGTTTACACATTTTTGTTTGTAAAAATTACAAAAAATTTTACAGTTTTCACAGCTACCAGAGTTGCTGCATATAATTTAGTTGTAATTACACACAAGAAACTTTTCAACCTTTCCGAATGCATGGTTTATCTGTATTACGAGTGTTTATTTACATGGTAGTCTTACATTTATATACTTCTTATCTTGACTTTACTAAAATGTACAGCCACTGAACAAAAATTAAATATTTAGCAAATATATAGGTTTGCCCAAGTTAAACGTGATTTGATAAGAGAAGTAAGAACAGCAGGAAAAATGTTATGTAAGCAACAATTAAAAACACGTGCATATATTGTTGATGGTGTTCTGTCAGATGTTTTGGAAATATGGCACACACTTTGGTCGGGTTTACGCAAGAACATAAGACACAAAAAAAAATTTAATAAACAAAATTGATTTACAGCAGTTTATAAATTACGGAAGAAACGCAAGTACGCAAGGCTGTAATACAAGAGTTCACCAACTTTTAACTTTTTACGTTTCACCGCCTTTTATATCGACAGTTTGTTTGACGAAAACATTTGAAAGTAGTTTCAGTTGTCTTTAGAAGACTGTGATTCCGTCATTTCGTTACCTGATTTTGTGTGTGTGTTTAGAATGTGTCTTCAAATACAAGGTGCTTAATTTATTTGATAACAGATTCGAAACATCGCAACAACCGAATATTTATAAAACAGAGACGAGTAAAAAAAAACATGATCGTAATGGAAAAATACAGAGAGAAACTTTCTGTTGCCTCTTCGAAATTTTGAGTGGTAGTGTTGGTTACATCGTGTCGCTTGCGATGTTTATAAACGACTGAAATTTTGTTGCGTATTTTACTAAATGCGTTTATGGCGTCCTTGCGTTGTTGCGTAGTTTAAAAATCCGACCTTAATCAGGAACTATCTTTACTATAGCCTGTTTCATGTAAGAATTCCATTTTTTTTTACAGTCCTGCATATATCATTAGAGATGATGGTTTATCGCGGGAAAACTCTGCTGTTTGCTGTATTTCATCGTTACGTCACAGACTAAATAGCAATACAGACGTGAAATGACGTGGCGGCTCCTTTGATAAGGGCGAACTTCGTCGCTTATTGGCTGCCCGTGGTTGTTGATACCAGCCCTGTGTATATTTAGATGCTGCACGTTACTGCATGTTTCCTATTGGACTGGCTGCCGGTTATCAGAGCAGCTGCCTCACGCTGATTGGCAGTAGGTGTTTCCGCCATATTGCTGGCCAGGAAAGCCATCTTGCTGGCGTGTGTGACTGAGTTCGCTGGCCTACCGGCTATTTCACTTCTGTAATCCTAATTATTCTGTGGTTACGTACAGCTTATCTAAAGATGACTGGCTTTCTGTTGTACGTGGAGCTGTTGCTCTATTTGACTGAGCTAGTAAGAATACCACTAATGTAATATTTTATGCCTGTTATTGGTTTGCAGACAGCTACGTTATGTCAGACGTATATCACCCAATAACATATGTTGCAAAAAGCTATATAGTGTTTTAAGGGTATGATGACACAAAACATTTTAGCGACATACCATAATTAGAGATGATGGTATATCGCGAAAATGTTTTGTGCCAACATACCCTTGAAAACGCTGTAGATTCTTGCAACATGTATGACTCGCTAATATACTTCTGACACAATGTATCTGTCTGCAGACCAATAACAGGCATGAAATATTACAATAGCGGGATTCTTATTGGCTCAGTCAAATAGGGTAACAGCTCCACGTACAAGCTAGAGCCAGTATTCTTCTGGTAGGTTGAACATGTATTGAAGTCTAGCAAACAGTCAAGTTTTCCCGCGATATACCATCATCTCTAACCATAATCTCTAGCTGTCATGTATAGGCCTACAGATTCCTACAGGAAATAAAAGTTTTAACTATGTTAAACTGCACAGTTTGAGAGCCAGCTGATTGGGTTCGTGCAAAAACCACTTGTGGCAGAGAAAAACACTGATTTAGAGAACTGAAAAATTCGCGTTTTCTTTTGGCCCCAAAGCTAGAATTCTAGCAACTGTAAAATCGTGCCACGTTCGCAATTGGCCCGTGACTTATTTGACACTTCCTGGAAGTCGCTTAGGGAATAGTACAGAAGCAACTAAATGCAGGCCCGTATCATTGCGTCGTCGAGCAGCCAGTGAGCAGATAATGTCTGCTTGAATATATATTCATGTTCTTGCAGGCTAGCCTACATGGCAGTGAACTCGCGAATTTTTCTGTCTCTTCTTATTACATGACATCAACTTTGAGAAGAAATACCAACACGACTGTAGAAAGAGGCATTCTTATATGAGCTGGATCGGTTCACGATTTTGTCGCGAAAAGATTTTTATCCCACTTCGTTTCAGTATCTCACATACACATCGACTGCTCTGCTTCATGGTTATTGGCAAAGTGTCTTTGTTCAGACAATCTCTCATTTGTCTGCACCAAAGAAGTAAAAATTATTGTGACTCTGTACGTCTGTAATTCGCCAAGGCAAGTAAGAGGCAAGTAAGAGTAAAATCAGCCAATAACAGACGATGTAGCAGACCTGCAGATGTGCACATAACGCATTGAATACAAATATTGGAAAAAAATATTTTCGCCATAAAGTCGTGGATGTAAGAGATGGACTATTACGTCCTTTCCTGGTGAAACATTCCAAACGTACGTTCACAAAATGTTCCCTGAAGTATTTTGAAAGCCTGGCAATTGCCATTCTTCATATTCACAAGCGAATCTTTCCCCTGCTGCTATAGCAGTTTTGACGCACTGCTCGAGGTGTTAGGTTGGAAACTCTCAGTACCGCATAGTCGTGCATGTATTCCCGCGGTCGTAAATCGTTGTTATGATCCCCTGCAGCTCTGCGAGGTAGCTTCGACACCCGCACGGACGTATCTGCCCAGCCCGTATCTCGACCGACGCGTATGCATATTGTCCGCCGAGCATGCGACATTTTATAACCCCCTGATACACCCTCACCCGGAGGGGGTAGGGGTGGAATACCCCCCTCAACCCTTCCCAGTCAGACTAAGAGTGAGTACACAAAGTAAAAGAGGGCGCACTTTTGTTTAAAAAAATACACGGGCCTTAAACAGGATGGGTCCACGGAATAGGCTGTTATCTCAACCTGGACGAGGTTCCACACTCACTCCCTCCCTAAAAAAAATCCTCCACCACCCTCCCCTTATTTTTTGATCGCAGGCGAAGTCTCGTGAAATGTGGGGCTGTCGATATAAAACCTCTGTAATGAACATTTATGCCCTTCATCGTGTCGCCGGGCGTAACGGGACGTTCGCCGATAAGGCGCGAGCCTCGATGGTTCGGCGCGACGCATAAAAAATTCCAACCCCTCTCCTCTTTCAACATTTTACCATAAGCATCCCCTTTATTCTCTCTCTCTCTCTCTCTCGCTCTCTCGACCGATCTTAAGCGCCATTCATTACGTTCTCCTTGCCACATATTTTTCTATTCATCCGGTTGTTATGGTGTTCGTCGGAGGGTCTTCAGGGATTTATCTCTCCCATATAGCCATGCTCTTAAAATCACTTTGCATTTTTACCACCCACCTCCCACCCTTCTCTTTCACCCCCTCCGTCGCGACCATTATTTCCTTTTACCCAGCCCGCCAGTAAAGCGTTACGAAACACTTTCTGATAAAAGTGCAGTTACCTGCTTACTTTTAAAAAAAAGACAGAGAGGTGGTGTTCCTTTTATCCTTTATTTTGTGTCTCAAATGTCACGTGTTTAGTGCGCTTTGGGCAAGCTTTTAAATGTAATTAAAAAAAAAACGGCGAGTACATTCGTACTAACACGGTTCGAATTGTAACAAATTTACAGAGAACCCACGCCTTTCAAAACCCGTCAACTGATTATTCTTTCTGTGCTGGAAAGCACGAACTCAACGCAGATAAGTCGCGACACGTTCTGTGCATGGTCCCGTATAAACATGTTTCAAGTCAGTTATCAGCCATTTGAAAGCGTCGTATATCTTCACTAACACACTGCACGGCGACGCTCAAATAGGACTCTTTACAATGCTGGTACTATTTTTTTCGTTTACTTTTCTGAGTCTCAATATTTTGAAAGTTAGCTCGGCTTCAGCTTGCTATCCCAACTGACCTACAGTTTAAATGTTAAAATATGTATATTCAACCATTGCCTGCGCTATTACTACCCAAATAGCAAACATCAGCTTGTGCAAATCTGACCGTGACAAGCAGCCCACAGGCAGTAAACATTCGGAATGCACCCGCGGCCACATGTGGCATATATGATGCATAGTGAAATCACCCACACATTAACCACATGTGTACCACAAGCATTCTTATTATACTCAGATACTTGTGGATTACTTTTCTGAGTCTGCTTGTGGACCGTATACTGAAATATGTCTGTCTTTTTAAACTAAGTTGCCCACAATAAAATTATTTCACTATAACAACAAACATATTTACTGACATTGCCTGATTAACAACCATTCCAGCAAAAGTAGACGATCATACTAGCGAACGTTGGCCGCTTCTGCTAACAGTTGGCCAAAAAAATTATTGTATTTGCTACTAGGGTACAGGTTGCGATACAGAGGTATTTCCCCAGCTTCACAACGTGGGCCGAGTTGCGAAGTTTGCACCCTGCTCGCTAGGTGTCTCACTTTTGTACTATTCTCACTGTTTGGCAATTGTTTACGCTTCTTCACACTCCTCATTCTATGGGCTACTTGGGATGACTTTTTAAATATTAATATATAAAATGAAGTGTCCTGACACACGCACTCACTCATCAACGCACAACCCAAACCGCTGGACCTAGAACCATGAAATTTTGAGGTAAGCTTCCCCTTGCCCCGTAGGCACCCATTAAGAAAGGATTTTTCGAAATTCGATAATTAAGGGGGTGAAATGTGTTTTAAAAGAATACTTGATATCTCATTAACCGGGAATGCTATCATAAATTTTTTAACTTAATAATATTACCCAAAGAAATGCATATTGGCGAATTTTTCGATTTTGCGAAATTCGAAAATTAAGGTGGTGAAAAGCAGTAAAATGTGTTTTTCATTACTCCGTGATTTCTCCTAAACCATTTCAGATAGTGAGGTGATTTTTTTTTAATGATGCTTAAGTAAATATCTAAAAAGTATTTTATAATTTTTTTGAAATTCGTCCTTGAAAGCTCTTAAAAAAATAAAACGTGTTTTTAATATTAATCCCACTTATCTCCTAAACCAGTGGAAATATTGAAATGGTTTTTGCTTTAAAATAATTCTTACGTAAATATAAAAAAAGGCAATTTCGAAATTCGTCCTTGAAAGCTGTTAAAAAAAAATAAAATGTGATATCAGATAATCATCTGTACCGCTTATACCCTTAGAGATATCGAGATGATTTTTTTATAAGAATGAAGCTTATGTAAATATATACCAATCAAATTCAGATTTTTGTGAAATTCGAAAATTAAGTAGGTAAAAAGCAGTAAAATGTTACAGTCTCCCGGAAGAAGAGAATGATCACGGATAAATAACTCAACAGTCGTTTCTTTTTGTCAACGCACTCATAAATAAAACATCTTTGGACTGTAGCCTGTACATACGAAAGAATTATCACGGCATGCCTTTAACATTCACTCAGGTATTGTATTAAGTTTGTGGTGTGGAAGGGGTTCGTGTCCCGTGTAAGACTTTGCGATGGGAATTACTATGACATCGTACGAGCATATTGCGCGCGCTCTTTACACTGAGCTAAGACAATTTATAGTTCACTGTTATTGAGTACGCTAGCTGTTAAATGCCTTCATCACATATTTTATCCAGAGTTACTGTTGACATTACATAATTTCACGCGGGCAACGCCTAGTTGTTTTATATTTCCATCTTCAACGTATTACGCTTTTAAAATGCTTCAATAATAATACGTTTCGATGTGGGTAAATTTCCTAGATTCGAGAACACGTTGGCACGCCTACATGTCTGTTGTTTCATTGTACTACGAAGTACTAAGGTTAATTATACCACATGTTAGATAGAAAACGTGTTTTCTTATGGGAGAGTTTGGCACATGGAGAAGTTCTGCCGTTAGTTTCGCTGCTGTCGCCAAGAGACCAGAAAAATACGAAAGTGTTGTAAAATTAAATTTAAACAGGCATGGAAATGTCAGAAGTCATTTAACTTAGTTTCAAAGTGAAAATAAACCAATTTCGCGTTTTAAGTTATCAAGTTATTGTAACTTAAAACTCAGGAAAGCTCTGTGATTGGTCAGTTTGCGCCCGTTACCGATACCAGCGCTCAAGTGGCAGAAATTTTCCCTGTGACAAACTTTTAACATTGATCGCACTAACCTGTAGTAGAATTAACCTTGGAAGTACGGAGAAGCATACTTTAGCGGTTACTCAAGGAACTACGCCGTTAGGAATCATTCTTGAAGCATGTGTCCCGGCCCGAAGTAACGGAGTAGGCAAATGTTAGACACAATATCTTTAAGAAGTACACGACATAACGTGTTTGGTATTAAAATGACTCTCTCATTAGCTTCGCAGGCATTGTATGTTGATTCTTAATTTTTGAATTGGCGTTTTATTCTATTTTGTGAAATAAATGTTGGTGGTCGGAAAAAGCAACAATACGGGTATCGGAAGACATTTGTTTCCCCAATGAACACGCGTGGTCCCTAAATAAACTGTAAATGCACGTGGAAGGGATGCTTTGCGCGTATATTCCTGCACATGTAATCCCTCTTCTCTCCCCCTTTCAGGGAAGGTGCCTTTTCCAAATACTATACTTAACTAACTTGAAGTGCATTTAACTCGTATTGCGTTAAGAGCATAAAACGCACTTACATGCAGAAATGCAACGCTCAAAATTAAAGAAGGAGGTACGCATTTGTCGTATAAGTTAAATACTTAACAAAACTCGGAAGAAATGCCATTTTTTAAATATAAACGTAGAAAACTGTACACATAGAGTACCGTAAACTGGGGTTACTTTAACCTTGTGGGGTAACTTTTACCACTCAAAATTTAGGTTTTTATGTCGTTTAGTGACGGAAGATGCAAACATTAACTATAAGGATCAAAGAAATTATTTAAATTACTCGGCTCAGATTATCTACTTTTTTTTTTTTTTCAGAAAATATAAAAACTAATATTTTGAGTGGTTAAAGTAACCCCGAAAATGGTCAAAGTAACCCTAGTTTACTGTACATCAAATTTCAACGTCTCAGGCCACAATCTTAAAGGGGAGCGTTAGACAATTTTATTTAATTTTTAGTTTTCGAGCCATAACAATTATTCAAATTGTAAGTTATTATTCAAATATCTCTCTGACAAAGCATAGGATGCATTCTTGATAAACAGCTTAAAATAAATAACAATGGAATTTTTCATTAAGTTGCTATGCAGAATCATTGCAAGAGAAATATATGTTAACTTTCAATAATTTTCTTGCAATGATGCTGCATGACAAATAAATGAAACATTTCATTATTACCTATGTCAAGTAGTTTACCAAGAATATATTCTAAGAGGAAATCTTGATAATACAATGTGAATAAATGTTGTGGCTCAAAAACTGTCAACGCAATAAAAGTATCTTCCACTACCCCTTAAGAGCGCCACCTATTTGACAGCCGTGTCGTAAGCAATTAGCCTATAGAAATTTTCATGTAAAATTCTATTCGGCGCTGCTCAGTCATTTTTTTATGTCGTCACTTTCGGACAAAATACATTTTCTGCATTGAGAAGAGGAGAACATTGCCACGGCAATTAAATTTAAGAAACAATTATAAGATTTTTCCAAGCGTTTCTGATAGTGAAAATTCGTATTTGTTAATACTTTCCAGGGTATTCAAAACACATTAAAAGATCATATTGCAATGTGGACCTCGCGAGATGAACAAAAGAGTCAGTGGTGGCATTAAGGGTTCTCCCTACCTGCGCTTCAAAAGCGTTGCAGCGAGTTACGGCTATTGTTTTTTTTTACGAAACTATTTAACTCACATACATTCGTATATCTACGAAAATAACACACACTTCAAACCATGTTTCTATAGTTTTAAAAATTCGGCACGTTTATTAGGAACCTCGTTTTCGGGACACTCAAAATGGCCAAAAATGGCTTTCCCAGACTGTCGTATTTGGAAAAATAACAACCGGATTCGAAAAACACAATTATAGAAACAAGCGTTAGACTTTGAACAATGCTGCCAATAAATAAAATACTGGTCACAGCTTAAAGACCCATACACAGTAAAAAAAAAAAAAAAATTTGTACATTTACAAGGAAATTCTTGTAACGTAATATCAGAACATTATCAGTCAGATAATAAAAGTAAGATGTCAGAAACCTTTTTAAAGTGGTTACAAATATCGTTAACAACTTTGGGAACTAGTAAAATAATGCTAACGAGCAGATTTTTCGAATTGAAACAAAATAAACCTAGGAGACCTTTCACATTTTACAAAACATTTCGTACTTTCACAAAAAAAAATTTTGGAAACTAGTTTCCAAAAAAATTTTTTGTAACACTACAAGAAATTATTGTAAACTGAACCAAATATACAAAATTTGTTTGTAGATTTACAGAAATGTTTGTAAATATACAAAGAAATTTGTAAATTTACAAGATTTTTGCAAATTTTACAAAATATTTTCGTAGTGTTACAAAATACTTTTTTAGAAACTGGTTTCCAAAAAACCTTTTTGTAAAAGTACAAAATTTTTTTTACTGTGTAGTAAAAAGGATAACAGTACAGCACTGCACGTCATCTGAGTGGCTTGTGCAGAGAGGCGATAATACATTACATACGTCGGTCAACAGCAACCTTACCGCTCCTGCCTCACACACACAAAACCTATCTAGGGAGGCCCCTTGAGGTTAATTCTACTACAGGTTGGAAAGAACATGTGTCTTCTTACGGTAGAGTTCGGCATAGGGAACATTTCTGCAGCTAGTTTCGCTGCTATCGCCAAGGGACCAGAAAAATACCAAACTGTAATAAAATTTAAGTAGTTTTGGAAATGACAGAAGTCATTTAACTCAGCTTTAAATTGACAAGTAACCAAATTCGCGTGTTAAATTATCAACTTAGTGTAACTCAAAATTCAGGAAAGCTCCGTGAGTGGTCAGTTTACAACCATTATGGGAACCAGCGCTCAAGCGGCAGAAATTTTCACTGTAGCCAACCTTTTAACATCGACCTTTCTAACCTGTAGTATACATAACCTTAGCGGTATATATGTATGTTCGTCAATTATAGGTGGTTCGGTATAAAGTGAGCGCTCTTGATACCTTATCCGTTTTTTTTCTTTTACTTTCAGATAGTTAGTGTTTTCCTGTCGCATTATGCTCCAGGCAAATAGTCGTACGTGACAGTCAAAGTGTGTAGATATTCTACCAAACTTAAAACGCAATTTATGAGGTAACAGTCAAATAGTATTTTGTTTTTATTCTAGACGAGATGGTCTTCAAAAGTGCTCACTTTATCGCGAACACTCTATAGTGAGATGCCTTTCCCACAGAATGCAGTACGGCGGTAGAAGTGTGCCTTGAATACAGAAACCTCTTCAGGAAATATGCTAAAATCGGAGACATGTCTTTTGAGGAGCAGGAATGTAGGAAGATAGCAAGCCATACGGCAAACCTTCTGCTGAGTCTTTTTTTTATCCACTGTAGGCAACAAACAAGGGACAAATAAGGATAGAATCACGAGTCGAAGTAATAAAGGACGAGCTGTAACAATGGCAACTAATTCTGTTCTGTGGAACAAAAAGGTATGATGATAAACGAAGAAGAGAATGCAAGAGTCTATGGTCCACGGTTTAGTTATGTATGGCTAAGGATGTTAGCAAAAAAATAAGAAACTGTTGGCCACTTATTTAAGAATCCACTATAACCTTGACGTACAAATTCTTGTTTTTCAAGTAGTAACTTTTTAAACAGTGTAAGTGTAAATTTTTACTTGAAGAACCGTGAGAAACAATTTAAAGTATTATTTTTTAACACTATTTACAAATTGAATTTAACACATAAAGCAAAGTTGAAGTTGTAGTAAGATGGCTGGGATAAAACATGACGTAATCCAGCCCACGATGTAAATGAATATGGATATAAATGACGACAATCAACAATAACAACTGACGTGGTTTGGTTATGTGAACAGGATGAATAAAGACAATATTCCGAATAAATTACAACGATGGATACCTCCCCAGCGAAAGGAAATGGTCGTCCAGACGCAACTGCCAAGACGACGTGGCTGAGGCAATGCATGTGGGAAATATGGCAATTGAAGAAAGCCGACGAAGAAAAATATGGCGACCTGTGACGGAGAATCGGCGTCAGTGGTAAACAGCCCGCAAGAAGAAGAAGAAGAAACAATGAAAAACGGAAGCGATATTGGTGACACAAGTACGGTCGACAAGAATGTATATGAGAAGCAAACATTCAAAACCAGACATGTCCAAAATCCCGAAAATGAGTCAAATGCCCTTTCTAAATAAATAAGATGTGTTACATACGAGTATGAACACAGGCTCCATAAAAAAACACATGTCTTATTGAAATGGGTATGTTTATTCTCAATTAGTGCTATAAAATATAATGTTTAAATATAATGTTTATTGACTTCTTTCTACAGCTAGATAATGTGGACATGTCTGGTTTTGAAAGTTTGCTCCTCATATTTCGCCTTTACATTATGTGGAAGACTAAATGGTTGCATACGCTCAAGGTTGTTGTATGCTGACTTTTGACTTTCTTAGTCAAGCCCAATGGTGGTTGGTCCCAGGTAAGACGTTTTCTTCAAGAAGCGACTATCGCGTGAAGTGCCCGAAAGGGAATGGTGTGAAGCCAACTATTCTCTCCTACCACCTTTCCCCTTCTCCCGAAACGTCCATTCTTCCATTCTCCCTCACACACGCCGGGTTATTCTCCTGAATCCTCTCCCCACTCTTTCAGAACTTATCGCTTTCACTGCGAAGACCCGGGGGAGGCCACGTTCGAATTTTCCGCCACATAAAACACGTTAAGATTTCGCTTTTGTGGGGGGAAAGGGGGGTGAGGTGAGACTGGTAAGGAGGGTTTGAGGATAGAGCTTAGTGGTTCGGGGTTTTTGAGGTTCGTGTTTGAAGCCTAGGATAGCGAACGCAGCTTGATACCAGCACCACTCTTACTTTCTACCCAATATCTCTCTGGTTCTTGGGAGAGAGCAAATGAGAGTCCTGGCATAACGATTCTGATTGGCGGGGACAATTTGAGGAAGGGGTATGGTCATGTGTTAGAGTTAGGGTGATAAAGTAGCGTGGTAAAGGGGAGTGGCGTCTGGCAGGAATAGGAAGGGATGAAACTGCCGAAGTGGAAGAACTTAGAAGAAATATAAAAAGGAGGAGATGAAGAAGGAGGTATGGGAATATAGAAAGGGCTGGGAGGGAGCCGCGAGCCACGGAGAGGAAAAGGTTGAATTATGGAGTGTAAAAATAAGCGATATGTGGCTGATCCCTTTATTGCTTCCCGGGGTTGTAAATTACGGCTTGAGAACAGATGCTGTGGAAACATCGGCAGTTTGGGCGGGCCGAGAGGTGTGGCTTAGAAAAAGGAAGGATAAGGGAAGGCATGCCACACGAGCTCTCCCCCTTGTAAGAGAAGAGATGAATCATCTGGGGTTCGAGGTGGGATGCTGAAATGGACCAGTTCTCGAATTAAGGCTTTTCAAGAAGTCAGACTAGAATGTATTTTATCCATGGAATACATCACAATCAGCTCCTAACCCAAAATAAATGTATGGCCCGCAAGAAATAACAGTTTAAATGATTTACACTTATTTACTAATGATAAAACGTCGTGGAATGTTGTCAAAGAAGCCCATAGATTTTTTTCATTCAAGATAAATTTACTGGGAGGGGTGATCGCGCAATTGTTTGTCTCGGCCATCTACAGTATGAACTGACGTGTCAAAATAATTTTGCCTATATAGGTAGTAGCAGCAGTAATGTAGGACGTGTTTTTTAATTCCAACGTGCCCTATAATTAGTTTCCGAATTTTTCCGGCTGTGTTTCGGACGACGTTCTAGACTCAACGGTAACTTTGAAGTTGGTACTCTACATTTTAAGAACAGGAAGCTGAGTTAATACTGAGGATATTTAATTTATTACTCAATTACGCACTCAAACTTATACAAATGGATTTATATAATTTATCAGCCAGGTTATTGCAATGAAGGTTGATTATTTAGAATAATGTTATATGAAATTGCTTGTCACACTCACTTTAATGGCCAACATTTTGCAGGCGAAATATTACTGATCTGGGAACACGGAATCGACAAATTGGACGAATTTGTATATTTTTTGTTTAAACTTATTCTGCTTTAATAAATTATTAATTATTTGTGGATATGTAATTAGAATAGTAACACAGTTTTCTTTAATATTGTATTGTGTTTTGTATTAGTAATGCAACAGTTGATAAGTGTAAGAAAATGTTTGTGCCTTAACATCGTCGCTATAATTAAGACGACCATTAAATGAATTGAAATTTTGTAACCAATCGATGGAGTTTTCATACGTGACAGAAACCAATGGGGCTCTTCCGATCGTAGATCATAGCTATACTGTAGCGTAACGAGCAGGGATACATGTACTTTGAAGGCTGCGGAATACGAAACACAGTTATCGAGCGTGTGAGTTCGCTGGTTCCCATGCGGCGACTTTGTAATCGATATCCGAGTAGCATGCTTTTTTGGTGGAGTGTCCGTGCTGATAACAGGCAAGCAGGGCTATCTGCTCTGATGACTCGCGGCAGCCTTAGAGGAATGTAAAATATCGACAGTGTTGACTGCAACCTCGTATGTCCGAAAGGTACAAGCACTTTAAAAGCATATCACTGTAAAAAAACATTAGTAATATTACTCATCACACATATGGTAATATTCCCCAACCTTGAGAGGGAAATCTGATTTCCGAATATGTGTGTAAATTTCCGCAAGGTAGTGTATTCGCCACACAAACCACTCGGAAGTTTCGCTCGCGCGTTATGTCAAATTGCCCTAGTGGGCTTGCGCCAATATGGAATGAAAAATTACGTTACCAGTTGAGTAACTTTCCTTGACACATGTTGAGTAATTTTCCCTCACATGTAGAGGTAATTAGTTTCCATTACATGTAGAGTAAATTTACCTCAATTTTTTTACAGTATAGCAATCGCAGTATATCTCGTAATAACTGTTCAGACATCTTTACCATACAACAACATTAATTTTGAATTATATAACACACCTATTAATCAATATATAAGTATAACAGTGACATACAAATTTGCTGTATGCGGGAAATTGCATTGTTTCGACATACGAGGTTGCGGTTCAACACCATCGATATCTTAACACCTGCAAGGAGGAAGGGTTGATTACTTCCAGAATGTTCGAGTTAGTTCCTACTTGATCTCTTTGCTGGAATATCTTCCCAGTAAATACCTCGCAACTATATAAGGGTGATTCTCCCCAGAGCGCAATTTTTAATTTGCTGGAGTCTCGAGTGCTGTGGGATCGACGAGTGCATGTGTGGAGTGACCAGCGACTTCGATAGCAGCGAGTGAGGGAGATTGTGACGTCGGTGGCGACCAGCGACTGCGGCTTAGGAGAAGGTTTGGTGGAAGACCAGAAAGAAAGTAAAGGAAGTGATTGTGCATATTGAAGGATTTATGAAAGTGTGTAAGAGAAGACTGGCTAACATTTTGAACAATGAGAGAGAGAGAGAGAGAGAGAGAGAGAGAGAGAGACGTAAACATTAGGACTGTTGAGATAAGGAGTTTTCCGTCCGAAGGTTGGTTTGAATCCCAGGGGGAACTCCTAAAGCCAGATTCACAACCACACTTAAACGTACCAGCGCTAAAAAACCATAATTTAATATTTTTATAATTTAGTGTTAGTTTTGTAGACGATACTTGTAAGTACAGTTTCCTTTTACAAAATAATTTTAGCTCTCATAGTTTTCTCATAACGGTGCGTCGAAGTCAAAATTTCCTTGTTCTGCTGCCATGCAAATGGTGAAAACTAATTGATCTACTTTAATGAAACAATTCACTGTCGACTAAGATCCCATGAGCTCTGCAATAAAACATTTTAAAACCCACAATGTAATGTTTTGAATTTTTTAAAAATATCGCAAAAGTGTACAAAATAATTCAAATTTTTTAAAAATATAAAAATAGTTCATGGGATATTTTCTAAATACTTTATTACGTAGCCCATGGCATGTTATTTCGCCGTGAATTATTTCACTTACGTAAGTCAATTGGTTTCCACTATTTGCATGACAGCAGAACATACAAATTTTGACTTTGACGCACCGTTATGAGAAAACTATATGAGAGCTAAAATTGTTTTGTAAGAGGAAACTGCGCTCACTTATATTATCTACAAACTAACAATATTTCATAAAAATATAAAATTATGACTTTATCGCACTTGAACATCTTTAAGGCGCCCGCCCATCTGCCTTGTAACCAGCGTTGCAGCGTGCTAGCAGAACTGTTTTTGCTGAGAAACTTCTAAACGTGTTTATAACGTGTGCATTCACGATAAGAACACACAATTCAAACGACATCGGAATAGTAGTTTCGAATCATTACGTTAATTAGAAAGATCACCTCAAAATGGCTAAAAAGGGCATTTTTAATTTATTATATCTAAACAACTACTGAAAGCATTCTACAATAGAGAGGTGTGTTGGACTTCACTTAAAACTTTCCACCAGTAAAAATATGGGTTACCACTGAAAGTGTCTTCAGTCAGGCGAGTGTCCCATGATACCACTGCACGCCGTTTCAGTGTCTTGCGATAGAGGCGATACCGCACCAGATGAGCCGGTCAACATCGCCCTTGGAGTCGTGCCTCACTCACGCAAACACACGGCCACCAGGCGGGTGCCTTAAGACTGGAAAAACAGCTGTCGTGAATGCGACCGTAGCCTCATTCCTCACGTACTTATGTAACGTGGTCTGATGTGTATTTGTTCGCGTCGTCTTTAAACTAACTGCCGAGTTCGAGGTTTTGTTGCCTTAGATTACCGTCGACCCCGCTTCTGGAGCAGCGGTTGGCACAGTGGATAGAGCGCCCGCCTCCCACGAAGCCTCGTTTCCTGACGGGATCTTTCCACAATCTATCGTATGTGAAAAACGTGGCGTACGTTGCCAATCGTGGGCGCGTATTTTATACTCTTTATCCCCTCAATTTCCGTCGCTTTTCCATCGTAGGGTTTCATTTCTTGACAATTCTGGCTATGGCCGATTCCTACTGGTGCCAAGTCAGAGATATACCCTCATGGTGTGATTCCCCGTTCTTGGATACCCTCGCAATACGACTTATATACATTCACTCATCAGTTCATCTCAATTTTTTACTAAATGTATTATTAATATTAATATATACAGTATGCCAGTTAATTTTCACATAATATTTTCAAATGGAAACGAGAATTTTTTTTCGTCACAATAGGAGCAGTTAACATGGCTGACAATTTCGTTACCCAAACATGCAATACAGCGAATGATTACGGCCTCTTCCCCCCCCCTCCCTCCCAGAACACTTTCGAGAAAACGAACGCGTCGAACAATAAAATTGACCGCCGTAACTTTCCTCAGAACTTTGTTTGTACCTTGTATCTTTGCTTTTACTCGAGAGCACCGTAAACATGCATGAAGCAGTAGTTAAATGATAAGTATTTGTAAACATATAGTAATTTACCTGTAGTTGTCAAAAATACTTTTGCACGTAGTTTGCGAAGGTTTGGTGTTTGATTGTCATGCGGTGAGTCATAAAATTTATAAAGCTTTTACGTTTTATTTATTGAAACCTAACGTGATTACCAGTGTGGTAACGTGTCTGATTCACAGTACTGACAATTTGAGTTCAGTTTCCGTATTTAAATATTTCCACGCGTAGTATCCGATATGTACGGAGGGGTACACGTCACTAGTCCTAAAATTATTTTACGGCTTGTTACTTTAGGGCTACTGACTTTAGGGCTACTGGCTGTTTTGACTTTAGGGCTACTGCCTGTTTTGAGAGCTAGAAAATTTTAGAGCTAGTGACATTAGGGCAAATTACTTTATAGGGCTACTAACGCGCGCCCGTACGGAGATTATCGGAGTAAATATGTAACAAACATTATTATGTTAATACTATAAGCTTGTAAGATGAAATTGACAACGAATGTACTTTGCTGATTGCTGATATTAAATGCCACATTTATAAATTCGTCTAATTTTTTGTTAATCATAGATTTTATGGTTTATTTGCTTGTTATCGACGGATTTTTTTAGGTATTTGTTAAATTATCTGTGCATACTTTCGCAATCGTCCTTTTCCTAAAGCATAATCAGTAGTCCATGCTTTCCTTATTGCGAATTCCTTAGACTGCAAACAAAAAGTTAGGAAGAATTGCCGTTTCCGCCTCGTAAACCAGAAAGGAGTGCCCGGTTTTTTAACCGATAAATTAAAACCTGAGCACACTTGTGCTAGGTTAAGTGCCTAGTACGGGAACCGAGGAAGTTTATTTATATCCCTCTAATGTCGCGAAGCCAAACCCAAGCCGAGAGCTCAGAAGGAATTGCCTCGACAAACGCTCCCCCCGACTCATAAGTCCCCTGGAACACATCCTTTCTATAAATTGTTGAGAAGGAAACTTAGCGAATCATGGAGGACTTATCTACCCCTTTCTGCCCATTCTCTGTGTCGAAACAGAGGGAGGGGGAAGGTTATATAGCTTCCAACCCCTTTCCCCGCTGAAAACCCTTATCCTAGAACTCCCCGACATGTTCCACGAACGCGCGAAGGGGGGCTGGTATGTGATCCGGTTTCACCCATGGCTTATTCACCAGGATTAATGGCGGGCTGTTTGAACTTTACGGCTCGCACATGTCGATAGATTTTTCACGAGTCGTCTGCCCTACCCCCTGCCCCTATTTCCACCACCCCGGTCCCCCAAGTCCCTTTCGCAACCCTCTCCAGAGTGAATCATTGCCCGGCCAGGACTCCAAGCTAGTTATGTGCATGCGAGCTGCTGTCGTAAATTAAACGGGGGTGGTGTTTTTGAAGGGAGAAACGCCCCCGGGGAGGGGTTGCCAGGAAAAAAAATCGCCATGGAGAAGGTTACAGCAGGGGAAATTTTTTTTTCTACTCCCGCTACCACGAGTCTGTATTTCTCCTCGCCATCTCTTGGCGGTTTGTCGCGCATGTTCCCACCTCATTTATCCGTTCACGGCTTTCCTGAAAACTTCAACCCCTTTGCCCCTAACATTTCCTTTTCCACAGTTCATCCGTCTCCCGTTTTCCCCAATTGCCTTATTGCAATTCAGGGCACTTTCGAATCGCGGGCTTGCGGAAGGGAAATCAATTTCACGTAAGCTAATATCTTTATTCATTTGTGACACCGCCACCTGCCAATTCGAGCTCTCAGGTTAGAACTTCTCGTTCCACGGACGATACATTTTCCTGCGGAAGGATGCAGGCATCTACCAATACATGCACTAACGTTGTCTACGCATAATTTGTCCTCGTGTTTTATTTACTCACTGGGAGTTTGTCGTTCATCGAACAGTTTTACAGTCTTGATGGTGGTACATAGAGAGAGAGAGGGGATCGGCCATGGCAGGAGAAGTCTGACGGCCGTCTGTATCTCGCGGTTGGTGATGATAGAGCGTTTGATATAATGTGCGTGGTGGCTGGCATCTGCTGCGATGCGATCGAAAATGTCGTTCACGAAACGGTTCATGGTTCTCATGGCTTTAGACGACATTCCAGTGTCTGAGATTGTAACCATTCTACCATTCACCTAGAGCCATATCGGAAAACCCTCACTATAAATCAGAATTAGTGAATATTTCACACGTTCCGGATGGAGCCGTTTATAAACCAAGTCAATCATTGAAAAACCAGTGGAAAATCAGAGATTATTTACTGAGTCACTCTTGGACTGTTGGAGCTATAAATCGGAATTAGTGAATATTCACTGATCAGCCAGTGGCCTTCCACCGTTTAAATTCGTCTGAAAGCTAGTTTAGTACAACATTTATTGAACATCTTGACCAGTCAGAGTACGTAGTAAAACAATGTTCTGTCATATACACTAACGAAAAATATGTTTTACTACGGCAGAAAAATTTCTGCGCGTAGTAGGTATTACGATTCTCAAGTTCGTATTATACAATATATTTGTAACACATGTGTGTATTTTAAGTCCATTATTTCACAGTTAACATAAGGTATCTAAGATTGTTAAAAATCCCGGGAGGCTTAAAACTTGTTCTTTTTAACCATCTTAGATACATTATGTTAACTGTGAAATAATAGACTTAAAATACACACATTTGTTACAAAACACTTCGCTTTGAAACGGTTTTCTCACACACACACACAAAAAAAGGGTACTAAAGGGTTTTTAACAAGGTATCTCCTATTCACAAATTATGCGTCTAGGTTACTATAAGTAAATAATTTGTTCAATATAAGAATATGTATTATATACAAATGGAGCTATATTACAATAGTTCACTGGAATCCCAAACATTTTTATAAACAAATTGATATTTCAGTAACAAATTTCGACTCTAGTAACAAAGATCCTACTTTTGTCTTTGCTTCGAAAATGTTTTACTGTCGTAAGTGTATTATTCTTTGACAAACTATGAAAAACAAATAATCCTGAAATCAGGGGGTGACCCTGTCTATGGCTATGTAACCAATCGCAATACGAAAAATTTCACAATAATGCCCCCGGTCCAAGTAATTTTATAGTCAATTTTGTTCCTTATATAGCCAATTTGCACTACTACGAATGTTTTCATTGCTTAGAAGCGCATCAACACCATGGAGGTATTAGTCTATGGAGTGGCATCTGCCGTATATTTCAATGGTAATCGTGTGAAGCCGATTATTTTCGAACATTTTCGAACTGCGCATGCGCAGGACGTTATTTTTCATGAGTCGCCATATTTTGGGTGGCAAAACAATAGCAGAAAGCAATATAATTATGTAATATTTTTACAAAAATTCATGCAAATTTTCTATTTGAATCGTACACAACAGTTTACAATTGCTTCAGAAATATAAAAAAACCGTAATAGCTCTCGCTGTGTGTATGCACTTTATAAACTTGATGAATTTAAATAAAAGTTTCTTACCTGTACAAAGTTAATCCTCCGCAACGATAGAATTTGTTTGTAAGGCCAAGAGCTGCACAAACTTTCACCATATGTAGTTAACAAAAAATTAAAACATTTCCATTCAGCTCAATGCTATGTTTACATGTTTTTGCCACCACTAGCTCTATCCTTGTCTTTGAACGCCGTCTGTTGACTGGCTTCAAATTTGCTCAAAGGCTTCCACTCCATAGACTAATACCTCCGTGATCAAAACAAGTGTACATAACCTCAAAACGCCTTAGCACCATGATGGGACACCCAAAAAATCCGGCTTCAACTACGTCACAACAAGCCATATCCTGACTATTCTTACCTCCATGCCTGAAATGGTGCTGATTTATTAACTAGGGATGATCCTGAACGCCTCGTCGAAAAAAAGGTTATTAGTTTCGAAACCATCGGACAGACAGAAAGCACGGAAGGAATCATCAATGGCCCATAGTTGTGAAATGCATTTGCATCCCTTCGGAATGATTTCTGGAAACCATGGCAAGCGAAATCAGGATAGCCGGGCCGGGGTCCGAACCTTGTTATCTAGAGTACGAGTCCTGTATTTTATAGAACTGCGCGTCCGCGCTTTGTAATGAAAGGTCATTTTGTCGCTTCGCTTTCCTACAACTAATGATTTGAATTAAGTAGGGAAGTCAACAAAAAAATCAGTCCAAACGGAAATTCAGGTCACCGATAAACAGTGTGTAAACGATGAAAATAATTTTAAAATTGTCGATTTTAGCATACAACAGTTATTGCTGAAATACCATAGCCTAAGAATTAAACTGGGACTTATTTTTTCAGAGAGGGATGTCGAATTGCCTGAGTTGGCAGCAGGAATCACAAAATTGGGTTTATCTATCCAAGTTTAAATAGTATATCCACGTAAAAATTGAGTATTGCTTAATACATTAACTTGAAAATATATCTTCTTCAAACAAAAAGTGTTGAACATAAAATCTACAAAGAAATATTACGATACGAACACACTCACAATCATTCATAATCAACATTACTTTGTAAAATACATGTTTTAAATCTGCATATTAGATATTGACTTAAAAACTAAGACAATATCACAAAGATTTCCAAATAACAATATTTTTCCAGAACTGTAACATATAACACGTTTTTGAAGCATTATATTAAAAATTGACACATGAAGTTATTTATTTTACCATTGATTTCCCGTAAATAAAGTATACAGAGATCTCTAATTTAAAAAAGCTGTGAAACATCAAATAAACGAAAAATATTTTATAGAAAGAGATGCCTAGTTCTCAGAAATTAGTTTGTGATTGTAATGATTTACTGAGATCTGCTCTGAAATTAGGTTCACGCGAGTCAAAAAAGGTGCTAAGGCGGCCGCGTACCCCACTTTTCAAATGCGTTGCAGTGTGTTCGTAAACAGGTTTTTTCTACGAAACTATTCCACGTGTGCCCATTGTGCCAACGTACGGAAAGAAACATCAGGCAAGGTCAGAACCTCATTGTTAAGACGCCACGCTCATTAAAGACACAGTTTCTAAGCGCTCCAACATGGCTACGGCCTTTTCAGACTTACGTACTTCAAAATATACTAACCGGACGTATGTGGAACTCAGGTTGCGACCTGCACTGAACTTAGTTGCAGACCTTCCACCAATAAAATTATATGGTCACCGTTTAATGTCCCATAGTAAAAACCGTTCGGCGGGAACCTTGCACGCTATTTCAGAGCTTGGCTGATAGTGGCGACGCGGCATTTGATGCGCGCTTCAACGTCGACCTTACTTCTCATATCCATAATATTAATTTATATTAGGTTGGATGCGACCAGTTTTTTTCGTTAGTAACGAATGACATTTAATATTTGTAAGGGTAATATGTAACTATTATTTAACGATAAAATACTATCATAATTAATTTTCGTTAGTTCCCTAACATACACTGAAAAAAAAAAGACTTATTAGTAACTGCAACATATTTTGTTAAAATGAACCTTACCAAATTTTTTTGTAGTGACCACAAAAAATTTTTGCTGTCGCCAATAAAGTTTTGCAGTGACTACAAAAAAAATTGTAACCGCTACAAAATAATTTTCTGAGGTCCATATTGACAAAACATTTTGCAGCCACCACAAAACAGTTTTTTCTTTGTATCAGTTCTTCCGCTTCCCTGTAAAACTGAATAAGGTAGACATGTCAGGTTTTGAAATTTTTCTCAAAGATGGCGCAAAGTAAGTGTTATTTTTTCAGTATTCCAGTGTAAATTTACAAACGCAAGATGTAATATAGTTCGTATAACAATTATACGTATTTATTTCAATGCTGCTTTGCTAAATTTATTTATGGGTTCATGAATATCTTTATCTAACCTGAAAATGTTAGATGTTGCCCGGATTCAAACCTGCGCCCTTTTATCATATTGTTAGTGTCATTTAATTTAGTTTACGCTTAGTAATTGAACTAACGGAATTTGTCCTATTGTAATAACGCGCATCTTGGCCAGCTAGCTAAATTCTACGTCTGATAAGAGTACTACCTGCAGCAGCGTTTGCATCCGAATTCTAATCTAAACTGTTTTTCCCCTTTTAACTGTATTACTGTATGTTTGTCTGAGACTGATCAATTCATCTTATGTACTAAATAATTGTTACAAAACAGCAATTTAAATTACATTGGACGGTTTTCGTAGTAACTACTTTAGAAAATTTTAGGCGAGGAAAATTCGTCAGTGCGTGACGTACAATTCTTTTTACGTGCGAAAATCCATTTAATATGTTGTGATTAGCTCTGTGTCTGTGATGGGGTCTGTTTTGTTACTGTGTTGTGATTCGTGTATGTATAATCGTGTATACTTTTCCTTTTAATGTGTTATTGTGTTTCTTCACACAGTTATTGTATTTGACTCCTGTGGAGTAACTGTTTATTTTCTCTTTCTTTTACTTTTCTGTCTAGTCTTCCTATGGAAGGTTTTAGCGATTATTTTGTTATGATCAGTTTGTGGGCGCTACTGACCTAGATGTCGAGAGCCCATACAGTACCATTCATGCATTTATTCATTCATTTGTTCATTAATATATTCCTGAATACATCACGTAAATTATCCTTTGTTATTCTATGGTGTATTGGGAATGAGAAAGTAGTTAGAGACTGAATATCTATTACTGTGTTACCGAAATTGTGTGGCTTCTCAACTTTCTTTATGAAATAATTTTTGTAAATGGATCAGTCATTTGAAAAACAACATAAGACATTTTTCCAACAAATTAGTTGTGTGGGTTATAGTTTTGTACAGAGGTAAATGCACGCATTATTAACCCATAATAAGCGTAATTTGCGAGTGTAGCAAGGCATTGTACTACGAGTTCATGTGAGAAATTTCACGTATCATTGACTACGTTTGCACAAGATTTTAACATCTACAACTAATTTTGGTAGGAAATTGACTTATGTCGTTTCCCAGATGACTGATTCAAATTTCCGTTTCATACGTCGTCGTTTCGGATTCATAGCGAAATTGCTTGTTAACTACGTCAAAATGCAAACGAATTTTCGGGATTTTTACAAATGAAGATCTAAAAAATTCATATAAATACCATTGAATACTTATAAATGGTAAATTAAAACCCCTTACTTTCGTAAGAAAAATTGTACTCAGAACACAGACGAAGCACAAGAAACTGGTGTTTAATAACATAATATTGTATTGATATAGCAAGTTTAAAGCATGAAACCGATTTTCAGCACTCTCTTACAAACTTATCTTAGCGTCAGGTAAGATCATGACAGAAACCGAAGGACAATAACGACAATAATTTAGCAAACCACCGACTTAAGTAAGACGTTAAGGCCTTGTTACTGAGTTTTGCATTGATTTCGAAAATATTTTTTTTTATTGCTACCTAATACTCATATCAAAATTTCGCTGCACAGTTTTGACCCTTATATGTTATAATTTGTAGCTGAATTTTTTTGTAGAATTACACAGAACGTTTTTTTTTTTTTTTTTTTTTTTTTTTTTTTTTTTTTTTTTTTTTTT
>PNEQ01060905.1:0-19430 GCA_003012365.1 Medauroidea extradentata | reverse complement strand
GAAAAAAAACTCGGGAACAAGCCCTTAATCTAAAATGTAGGCAGGGTCGTTATGCGTGAGACGAAATACGGAGTCATAAGCCTGGTAGATGGATGAGATGGAAATCGGGTGGATAAGAACCAAATAGATGTACGAGGAGTGTTCCGAAAGTAAGGCCGTGTCTCACTTCACCTATAAAGAGTGCTCTTTCGTCCTCTCGCTCTCGCAAATACGTCACAACTACGTCAGAGACAGCACGCTCTGCCGGTCTCAGTTATTCGCTTAGAGTACGAAAGAGCGAGAGAACGAAGTTGTATACTCGCTTTTTATATAGCGACGTGATTTTTGTTTAGAATTTATGCTTACTCAAATACCTAAAAAGAAATTTCAGCAATTTTGGTAAATTCGTCACCTAAGGAGGTGAAAAGGGGTGAAAAGTGGTGAAAAGTGTTTTCAATTAATCGTCTATATATCATGAACCCAGCGGGCTAATATTGTGCTTTTCACGTCCACGAGACACCTATAAAGTATTATAAAACGTAATTCAAGGGTTTTTCGAAATCTACTCTCTTAGGTGGTGAAAAGACCTTGAATGGGTTTTAGATAAATCCTCAATATCTATTGAACCCGTTGAGATATACAATTAATTTTTGCTTAAGGATGATGATTACAGAAGTGATCGCAAAACGGTTTTAATATTTTTCGAAATTAGATTTCTCAGTACTGTGCAAGGGTGATATGTGTTTTTATAGTGAATGATCGATTTTTATTCGACTGAACGGGCTAGCGATGTGATTTACACTTCAATGGGATATGGGATATTTATACAAATGCATAATACGTGAATTTAAAGTATTTCGAAATTCGTCACCCAAAAGGGTGAAAAAGCACAAAATTTGTTTTCCATCAACCCACGATATCTATCTAACCAATAGCGATATTGAGGTGTTGTTCGCGTCAGAGTGATGCTTACGTACGTATTTAATAATATATATGTAATTTATTTTACTTTATAAGATAACGTGATTATTAAGAATGATACTAAGTTGGTCAACATCCAAGGCAGATGATCCGAAAAGCAGGAACGAGCAGCGAGAAATAACCTATACAGGAGATTCACTCTACAGCACGGTCGTAGAAGAACAGGTCTGGACACTCGCTTATCTAACAATGTATTTTGCTTGACCCCCTTGTTGTTTGGCTGTAGTTCGTTAAGTTACCGAGATTGTCGTACTTTTTGGCGCTGTAATTCGGGCGCTCGGACTCAAACACCGTCCACTTATTTCCATTGTTAAATTTATACAGTACATAAAGATTGCTGGAGCCTTTTCTTAAATTTGTGACCGAAGAAAGTATTTCGTAAATTGATAAAAAATACGTTTTGATAAATTGTTTCTCTTAGCGGAAAGGAAGTGTGCGGAGTTTAGTCCGACCGCCCTAACATCAGCGCCAATAAAACACAATATTCTCGGTAACTTGGTGAACTACAGCCAAACAACAAGGGGGTCAAGTTTCCAGGCGAGTGTCCAAACCTGTTCTTCTACGGCCGTGCTCTACAGTTACCTATCAAGCAGTGGTGTTGTACAACCTCTATGAGCTCAGGACATGAACATTTTCTATTTTAAGTTAAATTTGTTTTCATGAATTATTTCGACGTTACGTGACGCAGTTGTTTGTTACTCAGGTCGGAATTCCGAGAGGTTCTGGGCTCGAATTCCGTTAAAAGCTGCGTGCGAACTATCAATTCAGACCATGGTCGTAGAAGAACAGGTCTGGACACACGCCTGGAAACTTGACCCCCTTGTTGTTTGGCTGCAGTTCACCAAGTTACCGAGAATGCTATTTATTTTTAGCGCTGTAATCCGGGCGGTAGAGCTCAAACTCCGCCCACTTCCCTCCCACTAAGATAAACAATTTATCAAAACATATTATTTTATCAATTTATGAAATATTACCTTCCCTCAAAATTTTAAATCATGGCTCCAGAAATGTTTTTTTATAATGTTAACAATGGAAAAAAAGTGGCTGGATTTTGAGTCCGACCGCCCGAATTACAGCGCCAAAAAGTACAGCATTCTCGGTAACTTGACGAACTACAGCCAAACAACAAGGGGGTCAAGCAAAATACATTGTTAGATATGCGAGTGTCCAGACCTGTTTTCTACGACCGTGATTCTGACACACAAAAACTACAAGGCAGATCGAATTAGTGCGATTTACATGTAGTCGTTTAAAAGGGGTAAAATTATAGTTCGATTTCCACTTAGGTTTATCTACAACATCAGCTGACATATCGTCAGTGACCTGCCGAAAGTGATTAAGTCATATAGGCTATTTTGTTTAAAAACACTATTAAATTGTAGATATTTTTAAAAAAATGTGGTAAGTTACTATACTGTGACACAACAGTACGAAACGACGAATAGACTTTAAACTTGGGCAATTGTTCGTGAACAACATATACATATTCCCAGCATTTTTATAATTTTATTTCATTTTGAGTTGGTCACTTTTGGCAGTAAACCGACGATGTATCATCTCACTAATCTCAAATTTGGGGCACCAAATACGTTCCCGCGATACCTTTAACCACTGAAACTTTGTAATGGCAATAAAGTTCATGTGAATATTTTGAAAATATATAATTGAGGGTACCGTCACCAATGGTTGTGCACAGGGTACATCAGATGTTTTCATTAGATTAACCCCTTAGCCTACCTTAGGTGTCTGTAACTACCCCACAACGTCAAATCGGCCTGCTGCAGAATTAGTTCAACTAGCCGTTTGGACATTCTGACACTTGATGACTGAAGTACCTATCTTGTGTACAAAGAGGTTTTTCAATTAAAGTAAATATTATCAGTTACGAATAATACTTGCGAACAAAGCCGCGGGGGACTGCTAGTAATATATAAAATATAACCGAACTCTACACAAATATCACTTTGCCGCGAAGGCCGTTGACTATGGCACATTTTTGCAACACTGTTCCCCTCAGTAAGCTCAATAATTCGAATTTAAAGAAGGGGAAAGAAAAAAATACGGAACTTCCAGTTTGAACATTGGGGTACCCGGCCTCTTCCTCGTCACGCTAAAAGCACCGAGAAATAAAGATTAATTTCGGCAACGTGGGCAAGCTCGAGGCATTCAGTCCTATAAATTTCAATTGGAACTGCAGATATGGGGGAAGTCCGGTTTTTTTTAACCTCCCTTTACCTCTCCGCCTTCCTCTCGTCGTGGGTGGTCGGAGGGGGGAGGGGGAGATATATATATCTTTCCTCAGCGCCACGAGAGATTAAAATCGCGCGGGCGGTAAACAGGGTGGGTCGCCCCGGAGCGAGCGTGATGGATGTACGTTCCTCACTCGCAGTCGGTATAAATATCGCGCCTTTGGGGTGGATTGCTTGCTATGGCCGTTCGCGGACGTCTCTACTCCGCGAAACCTGGAAGGGGGGGGGGAGAAAGAATCGGACCCATCCCTGGTAAGCGCTGTTGACTGCCGGGCCTGGGAAAGAGATTCGAAAGGGGTTGGCAAGGGGGTGTTTTTTCCTCCTGGAGCTACTGTAGGATGGGAGAGAAGGGGGATGGGGGATAGACGGTGGCAGGGGTGGTGAAATATAGCTCCGAGGAACCAGGGACCGCTTCGCCCCATAAAGTTTGCTCGGCAAGGGGGTGAGGGGGTGGCTGACGGATCGCCAGCCGCCTGACATACATCATCTGGGACTTGAACCCGGCACCCCTCCTTCTTTTTTTTCCTCCCCCTCCACCCTCCTCCAGGAGGACGGAGAGTTATGGAAGGGTAACCTACACTTTAGCCGAGAGTACTGGAGAGGTTCGAGGGTGATTTGTTATTTTTACTCCGGGCCGACGCTGATATATAGGGGTTGAGATCACGTGCGGGGGCGCCCAATAAATTTATCCCTCCCTTACCCCTTCCCTTGCTTCCCCTCTTCCCCTCCTCCAGTCAGTCGTTCTCTTTACTGCTCCTGGTATTTTTTTTTTTGCTACGTGTCTCTTTTCATTTCTAATCTGTAACAAGTGGCTGGTCAGACAATATATTTAACTACCATAATTTGATGTGATTTGCTAGGAAATTAACATTCTCATTATCAGTTAACTGAGTATCTATTACTTTTTCTATGTTCAAAAAAACCTCCTGAATCAGAATATATAATTCGCTGATGCCCGCCGATGTTGAAATTCTAACTCTGCCACGCGTTGGTAGAGAACCAATGCCTGCCTATTCGACCTCATAGCCACGTGAGTGGCATATATATATTGTTATAAAACATTTTATTTGAACTGTGGTAATCATAACAATACGTTAGCTATAAGGTGTTCTAAGACTCAAAACTCGACTGTTAAATTGGTCGGTTGTTCTCATGGTCACTTTACTTACTAGGAATGCGTGAACATGGTCACTGAGATCTTTGAATGTTTGTTACAATGGGACTTGATAATAATAAGAATGTATGGGTTTATGATTTGTTGATAAAACCTGTAAAACACTGAACATGCAACCCACGAAGAAACAGTTTATCGTAAAGAAAAGAACTGATGTATTGATGCAAAAAAAAATTAAAGGTTTTTTTAATCAAGAAACTCCGAATTGGAGGCCAGTCAAACAGCTACAGAACGTACAGACGTAAACGAGAAACAAACAAATAAGAAACAGTGAATGTAAAATTATAGTAAGATTTTCCAGACAATATTATTATATGTGTACGTTGTCAAACGTTGCCTGGGGAATTTCATTAAAGTATAATCTTGCATTAAGGTTTCTTTTTGTTTATTTTTCATTTACGTTTTGACATAAGTTTACAAGATCTTTTCTTACAAAAGTACAGTACAACATTTTTTGCTGTACATGAAGTAAATTACGTGCATTGGTACATTGTTAACAGAATAATTGCTAAACAGCTCATGGCACGTGTTAGATTGAAAATGAGGATTCTTCTTTATTATATGAGTTACTTAATAAACTGGTTTCACCTAACACTAGTATCACAAAATGATGTAATGTTTCGTAACGGAATTTAAGCTTTTTGCGACAATATCATTTTTTTACAGTATTTACGGGAAAAATTATTTAAAAATTTGTTCCTTATTATACCTTAAAACATTTGTACAGTTCAGTTCCTTAATTACCATAAGAAAGAATAATATTAATTTTGATAGTTTCCGTCATATAGGCCTAGTAGCCCTAAAACAGTTCACATTACGTAGCTTAAAAAGTACTGATAAGTCAAATGTGTAATAGATCGCAACTTAAAAAATACATAACATGGAACAAATATTTTTTTAGCATTATAAATGTTATGCAATTAGTAGACTGGCAGAAACCGTATTAAAATGTCGTATTTGCTCTTGACCTAAGAGTGACGCTTTAGGATATGTTGTGCCTCCCTTCTTTATGTAATTTCAACGAAGAAATTGCATTAAAATTTAAAAATAAAATCATTATCAGTTTTTGGATTTCATACTCTTATCTGCAGTTTAATAAGCGGCATTATTTTAGCACCTACAATAAAGAAATCGTGTATTGTTAAGTTCCTAATTAAAGTTTGTAGTAGAAAACGTATAACTAACATACTTTCAATTATAAAAGATAAATAATAAAATAAAATGATTTGAATTTGGGAATTTTACAGAATATTTTTCTTCGCGATCATAGTTTGAGTGCTGTCTGCGGTAACCAAGTGGATACTGACTTGAACGACTTAAGTCCTCGACTGGCGCATGGACGGCGTTGCAGCGTGTCACGCGTATTCATTGTTACGCGAAACCACTTAACTTATTCACATTATGTTTGTCTACGAAAATAACACACACTTGAAACTATTATTCTATGTTTTCAAAAATTCAGCACGATTGTTAGAAACATTTTTTTCGGGCCTCTCAAAATTGCTAAACATCGTTTTTTAGTAACTCCGAAAATATTATCTGAATTCGTAATGTGCTAAGCGAGAGGCATATGTAGGTCTTAACTTCATACGATTAAAAAATAAAATGTGGCCACCGTTTAAAGTCCCGTAGGAAAAAGACTACAAGGAAAACCTTGCACGCCAGTTTGGCGAGCTGCGAATAGAGGCGATATGCTTCTCGTCAAGCGTTGGGCACTGGCTCTTATAGCTACGCTGTTCCGACACGTCAAAGGTGGGAATTCGACACCGGCGAAGATTCCTGTTAACAACAACTGACGTATTCCGCACCAATTTTGAAGGCAACGAGTACATGAAAAACATTAACTTATAAGTTATTTGAACCTCAGGTATTAACTGTTCGGAGGGAATGAGAGTTGTTCGCTTGCCCAAGCCGTCAAGTTGTAACCAGAGCTTATGCAAATACAGTAAGATATCAAGGGGTTGGTTCCAGCTGGGAGGAGATTACAGTTATGGTGACTTTTTGTTTCGTTAGTTATTATTTAAGGCAATGATATTCCATTTATTTCAAATAATTGCAAATAACGCGAATACTTTTTAACCAAATAATTTCAAAAATTTGAGACTGTGTACAGTCATACGATACACAATTTTGGGAGAGCGTTTTTTTAATAATGTACCGTTTGCTAGCAAAAATTAATTTGCTTCATTTTGGCTTATTTTGACAACATATGTGATATTTCAGGGGCAAAAATCTAAAAATACGTTTGGTGTATTGTAACAGAAAAATTCAGAGATACGAACGATGATATATAAGTGTTAAAACAGTAACATAAATTTTTAATATATATGTATTAATTCACGTTAAAAAACATTCTCGAAACCACTGCAAAACTAAAGAGCGAGGCCTTAAGGGCGCGGCCTAGCGCAATTTTCATCATCATTATTTTATTTTGTATTTGTACCAGATATATTTTTTCTTATTTTAGACACAAAATGGGACTAAATTTGGCTCTTATGAAATTTTTTTATCTCTCATAGTTTTCGCGCAATGGCTTGTTAAAGTCGTATTTTGCATGTTTCCGTTTTAACGACTACACTAAAACGAACTGATATACCAAACTCAAAAAAATCACAGTGGATAAAGACATTGCAGGCTACAATGACATGCTCATGAAATTAAAGAGTGAACATTATTTGTATTTTTTAAAAAAATATTGAACTTTTCAAATTTTAATTTTCAGTATCAGCAATTTTTTAAAATTCAAATAATTTTTATTCTTAAATTTCATGAGCATGTCATTGTAGCCTGTAATGTCTTTATCCACTGTGATTTTTTGAGTTTGGCATATCAGTTGGTTTTAGTGTAGTCGTTAAAACGGAAACATGCAAAAATATGACTTTAACAAACCATTGCGCGAAAACTATGAGAGATAAAAAAATTTCATAAGAGCCAAATTTAGTCACATTTTGTGTCTAAAATAAGAAAAAAATATCTGGTACAAATAAAAAATAAGAAAATGGCGATGAAAATTGCGGTAGCCGCGCCCTTAAACTCTTTTTTCACGAAACTTATAGCTCATCACAGACTTATAAAAATTTTCTACGAGTGAGTGAGAGATTTTGGTCAGCGCTTGACGTCGAGGTCTTCAGCGCTTGTGAGGGGTGACATGAGGTGAGTATGGAGCAACACCGGAATGAAAGGGCGGGGAAAACGGGAGATCACCGAAGAAACCCGCAATCCAACTGCATCGTCAGGCAAAAATGCGGGGACTGACACCGCAGGAAATCGAACCCGGTTCGCCTTGGTGGGAAGCAAATGAGGTCTAAATGTCCTACGAAAGTAGTAGTCTCTCCAATCATAATATATTTTTGCATATTTATTCAAAAATTATGGATTTAAAATTCACTACGAGTTGCATCTTCCCCTTAGTTCCCTTATAGCTTTATTAGAAAACGGTTGAACGTGAGTAATGACAGCTTAAAAATAGCATTGAAAACATTACACTTGTACTTTACCCATTCCATTCCCTATATTGTCCCCTAAGTTTATGTTATTACTACTTTAATACGGGAATATTGGTGTTTTCGTAGTTATTTCTATAGGAATAATAGTCGGAGTGCAAATTCCTAAGGATATATACTTTATAAAACACACCGTTATCCGTAAGAGTTAGTTACCAGTGAATTATCTCACAATGGCGAGCTAGTTCGGTGACTTGCGTCTAGAGGCTAGGGTGAGGCGTGATGCGCGTACCTGTGTCACCCTTAGCGCGTCCACACTTCTAGGCATTAGGCACGAGAAATATGTCGGTCAAGCGGACACCTTAGTGAGTCTACAAGCAAGCTAGCACATCTCTTGAAGTACAGCTGTGAGTTTAAGGTGGGACATATGTCGCAATCTTAAAATTAAGAATTGTTATGTATATCTTTAGACCTATGACATTTTTGTGGTATATTAATTACGTTTATATATAATAGGGGTTACCGAAAAGTTTAAGTATGCCAATTATATAGCTCCTTGAATCATTTTGATTGTGGGATAGCAGAACATTCGTTTTTATTCAACTTCTCAAATATCTCAAGCCAAATTATGTAAACAATTTTTAACAATGGTTGCTATCTTAGATTTTACGCCCCGTGACGGTAAAATATTCAAAAATTAAAAGTAAACACATGTTATAACTTAATCTATATAAATCCAAGATAGCGGTAAATATCCTACCTTTAAGTGAATGCACACTCAGCAGCAGCTATCGCTCAAACGTTTGAGACAAAAGTGAAGTACGGAAGGGCGATGGGCTCTATCGCATATGTCATTAAACCTGCACGTTTGCAGTTGCAATTCGCAACTTTATTACAGAACTATTTTTATCCCTGGATCTGCATTACCACTGCTATCTTCACCAACTTAAAAGCGACATTCCGGATTTTTAAGCAGACAGTTGATTTCTTCGTTCACCGTTTCTAACATCCGTTATTGACGTCACACGACAATGTCGATAATTCGAAATATTCGTACGTTGGTGGTATTTTAAAAACGGGCTTCTATTATACCGTTGTTAAAAGGTTATACAAAAAATATTTTGAAAATAGTTGAAAAATATTTTACTTTAACAATACGCTATTAAGAGTTAGTGGGCCTGGCACGTGAGATGTGCTACAGCCTGCAGCGTGGTATGGTAAGACTTTTTTTTATGTAACTTATGTTAAAAATGTTTCCAGTGAGTTTATCTACGAAAAGAAGACACACTTCCATCTGTGTCCCTACGGTTTTAAACATGCCGTCCGCTAAATAAAAACATGATTACCAAGCTCCTCAAAAGTGCTAAAAATTACTTCCTCACGTTGCTGTAGCTGAGAAAATATCAACCGTAATAGTAAAACAAAACATAGAAAACTGCACTGGACTTTACCACTTACTTTCCATAAATAAAAAATAACAGGGTCATAGCTTGAAGTCCCATTAAAAACACTTTCAACTAAAAAACAGCGCGCTGGTTTAGTACTTCGTGCCTAGAGGCGATGAGGTGATTAACGGACGTGTTATATTAAGACTTATCGCCTTCCTCGTTTCCGTGCCTCAAACGTAAAAAATAAAATAAAAACTATGGCCCAACTTTTAATATAGTTACTCTGCCCCGACAATAATTCCGTTGAAGAAATGTTTTCGCGTAAGTATTTCGGAAATTTGAGTATCATCACGGCGTTTCTTAAGAAGAAGAATTAAAACCGTCCCCAACAAGTCATAAATGTTCAGCGATACATGAAACTAATGAAATATGCACTCTCGACAAAGGTGTTCGTATTAATTCTGTCCCTGGTCGCGGACAGAAAAATATCACCAGGTCGACAGAATTTGAATTACGCAGCGTATTCACATTACTTTTTTTTTATTTTTTATTTTCAATCTTTGTTCCAGTGAACAGCACCACGGTCTGAATAATGTTTTCCAAATGCGCCATCCCTTTGGTTGGCCCGTATATTTTTTTTTCATTATTATTTTTTCCCTCCCTGCCAACTCATTGTCGTGGGTTAAAAAATACCCTAAAGAATGCCCGACACGGGATAGCTGGGTTGGGGGGGAGGGGGTAGTGCTTGGTGTTGGCACTGGTGGTGCTAATTTTTCCGAACAGCGGCGTCGTAATAAATAAATCAGGCGCGATCTCGTTGCTGAACTCCAGTTCCGAACGATGGCCACTGGTGATGGGAGGGGGTGGGGGAGAAGGGAGTTAGGGGAGGTGTTGATCGGGGAAAAGGGTTAGGAAAAGTGTAAGCGAGACAGAAAAAAAAAGAGAGGATGAGAACGAGGAGAAAACCCCCCTAACGCAAAAGCCAGTCACAAATTAATGGCCGCACAAATGCAGAACAACACATAATTCAGAGATACAGGGCTGGTGCGTCGTTTACAGGAGGCGGTACGGAGGATTTCATCGAGTCCGATGGATATGTTAGCACCCCCACCCCTTCTTCCCCATGGTCTGCCACCCCTCACTACCCCTAACCAGTAACCACCACCTCCAGCGAAAAAGGCGCAATGCCCAACCCCAATTTTCCCCATCCTCTGCACGTGTTTTGGGCGTCGGCGAAGGAAAATATGTCAGACTGAAAAATTATGGCGCGCTAGAACACCCTGCTCGTTATACTGGCGCCTCGCGACGCCATTTTCCAAATGTAATGCTCGTTCTGATTCTAAATTTTTTGAAACGATTTACGGGTAATATATGCTAGAAAATGCTGTATGCACTGAGAATAACATTTACATAAAACAAATTTTTAATGCTGCAAGTTTTTAAAATGGTCTTGAAGGTGTAAAATAATTCATGCCAGGAAAAATACTTGTAAGACTTAAAACGAAAAAAGAAGTGGGGCTCATGCAATATGTATGGAATGTACAGAGTAGCTGTTGTTGAGAAAAATTCACTCCACAGTTCAAGTCATTTGCAGTACAGTAACATTGTATGTAACTTAAGTAAACTATTCGCGCATATTTTATCGATTGCATGCACCCCACTTTTTAATTTTACAAGAGTTTTCATATGCTGATTTACTATATAGTTTTTAATCCGTTTTAAAAACCAGTTACATTGTGCATCACAATCAAGTGTAATTTTTCATTGCTCTGATGTAGTTTTAAGTACTGTCGAATTTATCTTCTGTGATTTTTTTTTGTTTACTATAGGTTTACTGCTTGTTGTTGATGTTTTACTGATTACATCATTTTCCTTTATTTTTTGTAACTTTTCTTCGTTGTGTTTTCGATTGACGATTTTGCTGTTAATTGTATATCTTGTTTTGACTAATGCTTACAATGAAAAGGGAATATTTGAATAGGATTATATAATAAAATTGGCGTTCAGAGGTATCTTACCACTGCCATTTGGGGTTCCATTTTTCATTTTTTTTTTTTTTGTTTCGCAAAAGAACATTTTACAAGCACCACAGCTAGGAAACAGATATTCGTTGACTTTGTTTCACATTCCACTTATAAACCACATCAAATGCGGACAGCCATTAGTGGAGGCGAGCATCCTAGCCGCTGCACGTACCGCGGCCCACAGGGATTTTCAAGAAAGAGTTTCGGCCGATAATTTGTTTAGCTACGAAAAGCAAACACATCCCACAATCCCACACGACGACGGAATAGTATTTAATATTTTCATAACAGTACACATGCAATGTATTCTTTCCAAGTCGTCCAACTTCGTCAAAAACTGCATTTTCTGACTTTTGTATCTCAAACAGTAATAAACTGATAAACTACAGCTGTTTTACATAGAAATATAGTTCTTAAGTATGTTATCTTATTAAGAATGTGGTAACAATTGAACACACTCAGAATTTTTCTCGTGGTTATGATTTTAACTATGGGTCACGAAACTTTCTATACATCTTTGTAAGTAAATATCTATCTTAATATTATTAGGTTGTCAATACGTGTAATGTAACATCGTAATTACCTCAATCATTTTACAAAACTGTAATTCAAACGGAAATAACTTAAAAAAAATAAAAAAATACAACGAACAGAATTTACAATGCATAGGCCTAGAATCAAACCCGCAGTTAACAAAGTGAATTATGCTGCTTTACTTAATAGACACTTAAAGGATGTTCAAGTGCGATAAAATCATAATATGTATTATTAGGAAATAGTGCTAGTTTTATAGACAATACTTTTGGGTACAGTTTCCTCTTACAAAACAATAAATTGTAGCTCTCACAGTTTTCTCATAACGGTGCGTAAAGGAAAAAATTTGCGTGTTCTGCTGCCATGCAAATAGTAAAAACTAACTGACTTACATAAATTAAATAATTCACGGTTAACTTAACATTCCATGAGCTACGCAACAAAGCATTTAGAAGCCCACGCGTAATATTTTTAATAATAAAAAAAAAAAAAACGCAAAAGTATAAGAAAAAAGTTGAAAATCCAGCAATTTTTAAAATACAAAATTAGTTAACTGGAAGTTTATTCAATACTTTGTTACATAGTCCATGGCATGTTATTTCACCGTGAATTATTTCGTCTTAGTAAGTCAAGTGGTTTCCACTATTTGCATGACAACGTAACATGCAAATTTTGACTTTGATGGACCGTTATGAGAAAACTATGAGAGCTAAAATTGTATCGTAAGAGTAAACTATACTCACAGGTATCGTCTACAAAACTAACATGATTTAATACAAATATAATATTATTATTTCATTACGCTTGAACACCCTTAAAATATAGGTGTGTAGATATGGCACTACTACTACTAACCTATTCTCCTCTGGGACCAATCGTCATTAGCCTTTTGTGAATCACCAATGGCGGTTTATAAACACAACTGTGTGCGTGAACGACATGTAGCAATACGTAGCCACTTCGTAGGATACATTACTATAGGCATTAGTTTCTCTCCGACATTTGTGAATACCTACCAATGACGCCGCATGAGCACTGTTTAGCGAAATAATGGCCTCAGTTCTTAGCGCCATAAAAGTTTGGTTAAATTCAGCCAGATATGTTTAGACATTTGACACACTGTTTATGTTTCCTACTTTTCTTAGACTTATTTATATTTTAATATTGTGTTGATAATAGAATGAATTGCCAGGAATGTTGTGATTATATTGCTATTATTAAGTTTATTCTACATGAAGGTATTAAGAATGCAGGCAACTTTAGTGCTTATAATATATTTGAATTCTGATCGAGAAATCTTCATCATCAACATTATTCAAAATGATTGACCCGTTTTAACAAAGAGAAAATTTTTTGACTTGATTCAATTAACAAAAAAAATTAAGTACTTTAGAATTTCTATAAACAATATGATCACCGGTCTGACGCTTATGTGACGTCACATCCAAAATGAATCTTCGTCGACAAAATCGATTTGAAATAAGTATGGCAAAATGAAATGACAGTGTATCAAATTACGTTATTTTGGTGTTATATTTTTCATCGAAACGAAATATATTGACAGAGGTGTGCTGCTTTCAAAGTTCGGTGCAATGGTGTTATAACAGTTCCTTTAAATTTTTATTAAAAATTATAAGTGACCAGGTAGGATTTTCAAGTATTCTTTCCCAGTACTATTTTGTGAAGTAATCCATTTTGGTGCTTTTACTTCATAAATTCGCCACAGTGATTCACACCAAATACTAAACTCTTTTATTTGTAATTCACAATATGTAAAATTGTACTTCAGCCTCTTAAATTCTATGGCACTTGTAGTATTTACTTCGGACACCAAGTTCGGGCGTGATCAGCTATTCATACTGTCATATTTATACTGTCAAGAAATTGCTTTCAACTTAAGAAAATGGTAATAAAAACGGCTTTTTGGTTTGGTGAAAATTTTCGGTTTTGTTGCTTTGTTTTCGTATTTCTTTCATTTCGTATTCTGAAGTATAGCCTATCAAAGTAAAGGAAAATGTTCCATTAAATTGTACATAGTATTTGTGTAGAGGAGTCGTGGTAGTTGTCACAAAATAACATTCACTAGGATAAATATAGAAACAGAAATGTTTTCTACAATATTAATGATGATGCTTGTACTATCCATAGGACATATTTTCGGCACTTGCAATATCGAAATTGAAAATATTGGCCGTGTCGATACGTGTGATATCGACGTAAGCGGTATTTTCGATGATCATAGTTTTATGTTGTTATGGACGATTTCTTGATTCCGATATAAATAATACCTAATTGAGATAATATTTTAAATGCCCATGCTTGCGTTACGCGTACTAACAATATTGTATGTTACTATGAATTGATATTTAAGATAAAGTTATAGATTTTAATTTATGTACATAACTTTATATATACAGTGGAAACAAACAATAATGACAAGTGAATAGAAATAGTGATATAAAATATATATTAGTTTGCATTAACTGTTTCTAAAATCATTGTTTTAAAAAAAAAATTATAATATGCTTGTTCAGTATTCTGTGTATGGTACTGGATTTACAGTAAAACAAATTGCGTCTCTTAATAAATGTGACATGTACAAGTAATTTCTACAGAAAATTGTAAAATTAGTCATTGAGGAAACTTCTGTTGTCTTACTCTTACGTTATTGTCATTGAGCTATATTTACATCGGCGTATTCGAGGACTAGAAGTGCGGAAGCACTATGGGCGACACAACATGCGCATCGCGTCAAGACTCTAGAAGCAAGTCAGTGAACTAGCGTGTAGTGTTCTCGTCGACAATTCGCCTACGTGACAATAGGCTTATTTTAGCGGTTGAATTGTTCACAAGCTGTTAGCAAGCGTTTGCGGAAACTGTGTTTGCATTTACAAGAGATCACTGAAGTACAATCATTCAGTGAACAGGAATGGCTACCACCATGGAGTTACGAAATTATGTTGTTGCTAATACCTATATCAGAAATAGAATTGGACTGTTAAAGACAAAACACTTCTTCACGAATATGTCTGTTGGAAAATTGACTGCTGTTATTTTTTAGGCTACACATACAACGTTATAAATTGTAGAAGCTGAATTAAATAGCTGCATAAAGTTAAAAATTAATATCGTATTATTTTCTTTCAAAATAAATTAAGTCTCGTCTTTAATGCGCCAAAATAGAGTTTCTTTCAATTCCAGATTTATTCGTATAAAACAGGAAATAGTGGTAAAGGCAAACATCCTGTGAACAAACCATGTAACCGTCCTCCTGCCTCGGTTGCCAGAAATGTGCAAACACCCTCAACCTGTTTGCAGTATGTTTGCAAACACCGCTGTAAACAGAAGCACTAAAATACTTTGTTCACAGAATCCGGTACCAGTTCAACCGCTAAAATACGCCTAATATCATTGTAAGGCTTAAAATTAAAGATGAAGGTGTATTGAACACGCCTATAGGGTTCTGCTCTAAGATTTTCATATCTAAAACAGACCACAAAAACACACATTTTTGCTGTTTTCGGCAGCGTAAAAATAAACTTTACAGATACATGGAGGACCTCAAATATGTATACAAGTGCGTAGTGTTCTTTGGATGATATTTCTAATCAGACATAACTAGGGACCTGAAAAATTTGCGTTTTGTTTTGGGTACAGACTGTAATTCATACAAGTGTAAGATAGTGTCACTTTCACAGTTGGTCCTTGACTCATTGAACGCCTCCTGGGAGATACTGAGCCAATAATAAAGAAATAACTTATTAAAGGCACATTCACTGTGTCATTGAAAAACCAATGTATAGCTGATGTCTGCCTGAGTATACACATCATCTTGGAGGCTAGCCTTAATGTCAGTGAAACCGCGATATTTTCCTGTCTCTAGCCATAACTTATCTATGCTAAGCAACTTTATAATGCTTTCGTAACCAGAGATTAGAGAAGAGTACAGATGGAGCATAAGCAGCCGATACTGAAGCCAAGCTGACTTTGTTTATTCAGGTTGCAATATGGCGGAGTGCAATCAGCTGTTCCTGTATATGTATTGAGAAACGATGCTATGGTTGGCCAACCCACAGTCGGATTATACTCGTTGCTTTGGTAACAAACAACATTTTTCAGGTTCCAGTATGGCGCATGGGGTCCTCCCCCTTCCGTCTCAAGGCTTCATACCCCTCGCCATAGAACATACCTTATGCTCCATCTGTATATTTCTCTCATCTCTTCTTGTAACAGGCGAAACTCTGCGCCGCGCTCGGCCAAATATTGAACAAGGAAGATATAGGAAAGTCATAAGACAAACACGAGACGTGTTATTTAATTCCAGTTCCAGCCGATATGAGCGCTGTTCCTTCTACAGTAGCACACTGCTCTATGGGTAGTTTTAGTTTTATACGTTGTTTATAAATTGAAATGTCATCGTGATTTTAGAATATAGACATCCTTTTTTAGTTATTATTTTGCTAAGTTAAAATTAAAAATATATATTAGCACATTCTCATAGTATTAGCCTAACAAAAATTCAGTCCGTAAATTTATAACCACCATAGAATATAAATATATAGGAATGAGATTTTTTCTGGTGTTTCCAATTCATGCCGTTAGTAACACGTCTTGCGCTTTATCAATGCTAAAAACTTTACTGTCCTTTTATGATATTTGGATCGGCGGCATGGACAGGCGACCACCTTAACAATGTGACTTTTCCGTAAACGCCTGAGGTGTGTCTACATCGTCCTGTCGACCATACCTCAGTTCTCCCGACATCCGCGCGAGCGTCTCTTTGATGTGGTCCGGCCCGTGACAAGTAGAGATACCCTGTCGCTTCGGGGGCATCGTCTCTACTCTCCCCTCTACCCCTCCTCTAGCCCCATCCCCTCGACGTAGAGGGACAGCCGCTCGTCAATTAGCTCCCTGGGGCTGGTGACGTGCGAAGGAAGGGGGTGAGCAGAGCTCCGGCGATGTGTCAGCGTCCAGGACAGGCTATTGTCAGGCGGTGGCGATCATTTTATTGGACGAGGCCGGCTATACAATGCCGTCACGGACATGTGGTGACGCCCGAGCAGTTGGACGTCCGCCTATGTGCCTCGGTGGTGTCTTCTCGGTAGCTTGACCTCGGCCGTAGGCATTGCTTTGTATTGTCTCGTCAGTCAACCTACTAGGCATCCCTCAGAGACAAAACCAAGAGCTAGTGTATATGGGTGTAACAAATCTTATCCAGAACAGTGGTAATGTTATAGAGGTCACCTCTAATAACTAGTTGGTCATATTAAACATTTCTGTCCCTTTAAGAGTTAGTGGACCTGGCGCTTGAGATGTGATGTACCGTCGTATAGAAAGTATTTTTCTTATGAAACCATGATAAGTGTTTCCAATGAGTTTATCTACGAAATGAAGACACACTTCAAACTGTGTCCCTATGATTTTTTAAATTGCACTCCGCTAATTAAAAACATGATTTCCAAGATACTCAAAAGTGCTAAAAATGACTTTTTCACGTTGCTGTATCTCAGAAAATATTAACCGTAATCTGGAAACAAAATTATAGAAACCTGCATTGGACTTTACCCCATACTTTCCACAGATAAAATAACAGTTCCAGGGCTTGAAGTCCCGTTGAAAGCAGTTTCTACGGAAACACTGCGCGCTAGTTTAGTTCTCCGCGCCTAAAGGCGATGAGGTGCTTGGCGGACGTGTTATTTGACTTATCGGCTTCCCTTTTTCCGTGCCTCAAACGAATAAAAAAAATAAGCTAGCGACCATTAACTCTTAAGAGGGCATGGTGTTGTACCTGTCCCTTCTTTCGAGAGCAGTTACTTTATATTCATTAATTAATTACTCAATGTAGGTTTTGATCAAATCTATCCCTTGTCACGGATTGCCTCGACTAGCCCTGCGGTTTTAATTTACTCAGGATCACAAGTCAATGTCAGTAAGTGACCAATCACTCCAACACTTATTTTTCGAGAATCAATATAGGTTCAAACTACTAAGTGAAACGAGTGGTATTCATTTATACGACAACCCACTCCACACGGTCGTAAGCACCCTTATTCGCGGCAGAAATCGAACAACGACCTCTCGCACCGCACTCAGGCCACCAAACTGGCTTCTCGGCCTGCGGATTGCGATCAAAGCGGCTGACCTCTAATCGCTTTTGCCCAACAAACGGATGTGATTAAACCCGTAATAAAGACTCTTGGTAACGCACCCCTGGTAACCTACCAAGACACGGACCCGCGGGACACGGACACACGTGTTCGTCCACGGCTGAGTCCTAGACTGGTCTCTCCCGGCACCACTGCCGGCACCCACGCCAAACGGCGATTTCTGACGCAGCTCTCTCCAGCCAATCAGGAGCTTTGTTTCAAATTCCCGGCTTTCCGGCATTGCTCCGAATCCGGGCGATTACGAGTTACGACCATCTTTCGTGGTGATTTAATTCCATAAAATTACAGTATACATTTATCTAATTTTGACATCATTATTTCCTATAATTATCTATACTTATGACAATACATATCTAAATACTTAAAATTTAAATCAAACTGTTGGGCGACTTGGCCGTTAGCTTGCCCTCCTCATCCCCACCCCCTGGCAGCCTCGGGCAGGCAGCAGGAGGGGCCGACTGGTACTTCGTCACTGTTGATTGCTACACAGCTCCAAATGCTTCCAGATGTGTTGGCGACTACCCTGGTTCTCATCTCATCATCTCCCCAGTCCAAAATACAAAATATACATTAATTCTTCCTAATCATCCTATTATCATCCGTATCACATAGTACTATTTACACAGGGTACAGTAAAACTTGAACCAACTTTGTACTACAATTCTAGCCTGTTTTATATTCCCGAGATTGCCGCCGCTTAATACTATAAACATCTGATACTTAATTCTAATGGACAGTCTCTAATGATATTTACACCAGTTATCCCTTCAATATGTACATTTAATGTATATCGGGCTATGCCTATTACAGTATATACTTCACCGCCAAAAAACCATCACTTTAAAATAGTACGTTTCTCGAAGCCAGACTGTAATATTTCAAAAAACAGCAATCCTGTGCAGTAGTTTTTGCCAACTTTGTGAGCAAAAAATTTTCTCGGGTAACGTATTTCTAAAAGAAAAAAAAACTCAGACGACGAAGTCTCGTACGTTTAATTGCGGCGCAACACATCACTCTTAACAAATGCATCATTCCGAGTAAATGTTTGCTAATACAGTTTACAAGTATAGTTATCAAGGATAGCTATTTTGTAGTTTTTTATGTAGACTTTCAAAAAGTGTAGATCTCAATTGTAGAACTCAGCGCTTATGTATCTACCACGCCCTCTTAAGGTGATATTACCAGCTTGAAAGTCTACGTACTGCTAAGCAACAATGTTTTAGGCGTGAGTGTACCACTGTCCCGTCCTAATGGCTCTCGCCTTCTTTTCCCCCTTCCTCATCCCGTCAAGACACCCACAACCCAAGCTCGGGACTACCTGCAGTAGCACGAGCAGAACCAGGCAGAGCCTCCTGGCACGCGCCTAGTGACACCCAAGTGTATTCGCTCGATAATCCATTCGTGTTTGCATGTTAGCCCATCAATATGTGCTGCAAACTAGTTATGTGTAGGAGTGAATTTCAATTTTGTGTATAAAATTTAAACATATTC
>PNEQ01060901.1:16034-100452 GCA_003012365.1 Medauroidea extradentata | reverse complement strand
AAAATTGAAATCCTGGCTACGTTCGTTGGTACTAACTACAGTGTTATCTTGCCACATTGTACGTATAAAATTTAATTGCTCAATATTTTGCCACTAACATCTGTCATGATAAACTGCTAACACCTACTAAATACGTTAAGTACTGTTAATCTTGTAATATTTATGTGTATATTGATAAATAATCTATGTTGTGTTTTACTTATAGTGTTCCACTTGTAGACTAGTACTGGAAATTCATAAGATTTATTTTTTTTTTTCTTCTGTTAACCATGTTTTAGCTAGGCACTTACAAAACTCACTTTTTTCGTCTGTGTTGTTATTATATTTTTTAAACAGTGTTAATTGCAGAATGTGTGTGACATATAAGGTTCAGTGTAAGATAAATCAAAATTGCCTATACTGCGTCAAATAAAGACGTTTCATTATTATTATTATTATTATTATTATTATTATTATTATTATCATCATCATCTCCAGTTTAGCCCAGTATTCGCGCGGTGTGCTTATTATGTACAGTTTGTATTTTTTACATTCTCCGTATACTTGGTGTGATTACTTCAAATCAACTGAGTAAGTTGGTTTCATGCTGCTCAACTCCATTAGCTGGGTTGCTACAGAACGTTACCACGACGCTTCCAATGCCGTATCCTCCTCGCCCAAGGAGCCACGCTGTGTTGTTTATGCGCGTGGGCGCATTCCCCGCGTCTACCCCCTCCCCCCCTGTCTAGGCACGCAGGCAGCCGCAAGGCATGTTATCAGTGATTAGTGAGCAGGTAGGGACGTATTTATGGTGTCGACGTGAAGCCGTCATCGCAAGCATAACCGTGCGATGCGATACCGGTATGTCTGACAAAGAACCTCGAGAGCCATCGAGATTCCCTGGCGAACAAGTGTCAGCATAGCTTTGAAGAGCCCGCCCAAATGAAGCCGTTTTGTATATTTCAGCCCCGATGTCAAGGGTCACTCTGGCTCGTTTGCTACATGTATTCGTCGCCTCTACGTGAATGGATCTCAAGAATTTATTTTATTTTAATTTTATTTGGCTTAACCCTTTTCGTAACACACATATTTCTAAGTTCATGTAAGGGGCCGCGGTGGCCGAATGGTTGCCGGACCCCCGTAGCTCAGTTGGTTGATAGGCCGACTTTGGTACGAGGGGTTCTGGGTTCGATTCCCTTGTCTGGCTGGGTGTTAAATTTGTGTTTGCCCGTTCGAGTCATTTGAATTGTCAGAGTCAACAAAACTGTCACAACTGGGGAATTGCCTAGTAATAAAGTTGTAAAAAAAAAGGGGGGGTGTTTGGCTCGTTAGCGATTTTGATACCTCGCCAAGGAACCTAACATTAAAAAAAACGGCCAGACCATTCGCCTCCTAACCAAGGCGATACTGATTCGGTTCCCGGTGGGGTCGCTCCCCGAATTTTCGCATGTGGGAATAGTGACTGACGATGCCGTTGGTTGGCGGGTTTTCTCGGGGATATCCCGTTTCCCTCGCCTTTTCATTCTGGAGTTGCTCCATACCTATTTCATGTCACTTCTCACCAGCGCCAAAGACCTCGATGTTGAACGCTGACCAAAAATCTCTCACTCACTCTTAAGTTCATATGTTGTAAATAAGGTATTTTATGGTCATAACTTTACTTTAGCAAGTGATGTGCTCAATTTTATCTTGGAACCAATGAAGTACATACGTGTGTTAAGTGAGTTGCTATTGGCTGTATCTGTTTACCAACCAACAAAAGCGTCCATATAAAAATAGCGTTTTCCGAATTAATGATACTTCAATTACTATAAGCTGGTTTCCTACGAGTACAGAGTAAATAATAAATCATAAATTCATGCAACATCCTATGTTCTAGTGTGACTGAAAGTGTTCACGTCTCGTCGACAGCAAGGTCATTAAAGACGGTTACACATACGTTTGCAATAATAGGACGTGGAAGGGAAAACGGCCATGGTCTTCGTCAAAAAACCATCCCCACATTTACTTGGAGAGATTTCAGGAAACCATGAAAAACGTAAATCAGGACGGACGGATAGCCAGCAATCGAACTCGGTTTTTTTTTTTTCGAATGAGATTCCAACGTGTTACCGTTGCACCACGACCACCTCGTTCTGTTGGAACTGACTGAGATTATCCTCGTCAAGGTAGTCGTTAGTTCGAAGTTATTTCCTACCTCTCCAAACACGACTCTTCCGTCGTAAATTGTGACATGTGATGATGAAAGTTACTCAGGACTCATAAACAGTGCCTGCATTATGTCACGCGAAACTACTGAACTAGTTTTCAATACCTTTATTCAATACAAAGAAAACCCACTTGAAACTATGCTTTTATACATTTTACTATACCGCACGCCTATTAGAAACCTGTTTATGGCGCACCTCAAAATGAACCTATTTAGGCTGCTTAATCTGGAGAAATATCAGCCTTATTCGTAAAACAGAAAGATAGTAAACTTTCTTTTAAATATACACCATAATTTGATTCAGCAGCGAACAATATACGGAAGAAGGTGGAGCAAGAAAAAAGCATCCATTACACGGGCAAAAACCACACACGCAAAGACTAAAGTCTAGGAAGAGTTTCCTAAGAACATCAAAGGAACTTCAGCCACTGATGTAAAAGCAGGTTTCAAATGTGGCACTGTTTGATAAAGCCCCATATCCCAGTGGTTGGACAAGAATATCTGAAACTCTACCACATGGGCATGACAAGGGCTTGCTGAAAATAGGCTGAGATCAGGATTATCAAGATCCAGAATCAACCTAATAATATTTGGCTACACTAAAGAAGATGCCAATGTGACTGTGGAGTTTCAGACTGTCAAACACATACTCCAGTGTCGACTGTTTCCAGTCTCCAGCACAGAGGAGGACCTGCACCAGGCCTTGGAAAATGAGGATGTGAATGTGGCCAAGTTTGGTCAAATGTATAATATTTGTAACTTTGTAAATATGTATATTTGTTTGTTTTTTATTAGGGAATAGTAGGTAATATTTCGTTTTAAAAGCGCTCTGCACCAAAAACTTCGAATTTTTATGATCGTACACCAAACACTGCCCAACCCTTACATACCACGTTAAAATATAATTCCACATAAAATATTTTTTGGTTACATAGTTTTCGTACAAATGCTCGTCAAAGTAATGGTCATAATACATTCGTTGCTTATCCAAAGTAAAAGATATTCAAACGATACTAATTAAATGATTTGGAGTTCAAAGTCACTGTATTAAGGTACAGAATGACACCTTTTTATTCCACGTACAACTTACTTTTTTTAAATACATGTTCAGAAATGTATGCAAATATTTCGGTACATTCGAGAGTTATTTTTTATACGAACAATATTTAGTTGAAATTACAAATGTGTAATTCTGTATGTTAATACATTTACATTCACTCCGAATTTTCTCGGTAGTACCGTTAGAACATTCTTATCTTTGGGTAAGTAGCAAAAATAGACATATCGTTACCTTGATATGCGTTTGTACGAAAAGTATGGAACTGAAAATATTTTGTCTATGGGAAATTACTATTAATGTAATGTGCAAGAGATGGACAGTGTTTGTTACAATTATAAATTACGAATTAGTCGGCGCAGAGCGCCCTTACAATTTTCCACTAAAGAACTAATTAATTTCAATATTTATTCCCTGCATAAAATCTCTGGCAGCAAGATGAGCCGAAACTTTAACTGCGCTCTGAAGACTTGATAAATAAATAGATAAGAAAACTGTAAGTTTTCAAGCACTCAACCAAGCGTGAGAGAGAGAGACAGAGAGAGAGAGAGGCGTGTAGCTATCCTCAAACCTGTGGAAACCGATGCGTAGTATCTGAGAAGAGGTTTCCTAACACAGACCAGATGCCTACATAGTACCATGGCTCGTGTTGACAGCATTATCTAGCCTCGTATTCCAGAGCTGCGTCGTGGGCTGCCGATGTTTCCTGTTATAGGAACTGATCACCCGAGTCGCCCTAACACTTGACTAGAAGACAAACAGACCTCTCTTCGTCTTCGAAATTCACTCCGCATTTTACTATGCTATATTCCACAGAAGTGTGCTTGTACAATGCGCCAACAGCTGGCTAGTGTCATTCGAGAAACTATGTAAATAAAAAAAAATTGTTAAGGGTCGTTGATCCGACGACCATGTATCCGATTTCTTTCAAAGTGCAGAGAAAAAGGTTTTATACGTTTGTAAATGGCGAAACAAATATGTAGTTTAACCAACAAAATTTTTGTCGGATGAGAAATCTATGGAACAATAAAAAAAATAGTTCTGTTGTTCTCCTGTTGAAGGGTCAAAATCATTCAGGCATAACAATAGATTTGGTTGACACAACAACATGTTGTTTAGCCATATACAATCGTATAAACGGTTGAATACCCAAACATTTTCTCTGTGTAGATAATTCTTAATAGTATGGGACAAGTTTTTTGTTAAAACTATAAATTTTCATACGATAAATAAAGTGCGTGACGAATTACCAACATAAAATTTATTACATTTTACGCTTAGGTTCTTATTAGGAGTTATTTAATATTTATTGCATGGTAGGAGATAATTGTTATCTTAAAATTAGCTTAATTATTTACTAATTACGGTTTATTATTTCGACTACAATATAAGTGGGGAATGTTAAGGTATTTAATAAAGTTCCAATTTAAGTAATTTAAGTGAATCTTGCCAAATTTTGAACCAGGACGAAATAAAGAAAACTTAAACATGATTAGTGATACAAATCCTTGAACTCTGATCATTCATAGAGCAAGTTATGAGTATAGAGAAAGGCAGGGAAGCTTAATGCTTAAAAACACGTATATTTTAACACAGGAACTCTTTTCTTACAGACTGCACTTCTTGTTACTCATTGTTGAGCAAAAAGTTACACAAATTAAATACAGTTTGAGTCGAAAAAAAACTTTTACAAAGCATCTTCAACGCTGTTCATTAATAGTACCTTTTATTAATTTACATGTACATATATAGCTATGTTTGGTGTTCAATTAGTTCTCTTATTTGTATTTTATTATATTTCAACTACTATAAGACGTTTACGTTTGTTATTTCAATTGCAGATGCTTTAAAACAGATTGTTGTCATAAATACTAGTTTCATTTGTGAAATTCTTTTCGAGAACATTTGTGAAATTCTTTTCGAGAACGATTTTTTGTGCATCAGTTGATGTTCAAAATTACTTTGCTACTACCTGTGTTGAAAATTTAGATTTAATTATTTTGAAAGTGGTCAATTGTATGTTATGTCACAATAATTTATAATTTTTTAAATTAATTTTTGTCGGTTTCATATACTATAGTTCTTAACGTTATACGTTTGTTAGATATGTTATCCTTAAGTCACTTAAAGGTTTTGTAGTTTTATCGATTTTCTTATCCCATTAGCAATACAATTTTTTTATCTCTCTCTCTCTCTCTCTCTCTCTCTCTCTCTCTATATATATATATATATATATATATATATATATATATATATTACACACACACATATAGTCCCGAAAGTACCTTCCGATATTTACACAGGTTAAAGTACGCAACAAAAGAAGACGAAAACACTGTTCATCTGAACTCAATATTAAGGGCGTTATGACCAGTTAAAGATGAACGTTTAGAACTGTACTTTCCCAAAATATGGGAAACTATGTCACATACAAAAATAATATTGTTAGCCGAAGACCTCAAGAGTGAAGACAGCGGTGCACTCGGGGTGCTGCGCAGCACACGGCGATTCATCACCACTGCGGACTATTAAGGTTGTACACTGTCACTATTTGATAGAGACTGTTGATTGGATATATGACTGAATTTTATTGTGATTTGTACTGTTTGATTAATTGATGGTAGACATTTTTTGTGCTTTAATTGTCAAATTTAATTAACGTGTCTGTGACACAGTGGTAATTGTTTGCATAACTAATTGTGTTGTGAGAGTTATAGTTTATTACTGTTTTGTGTATTTCGTAGCTTTGTGAGCTATTAAATCCAGTACTTATTTTAACTCTTTTATTTATAATTATAAGACCTCTATCCCAAAAGAACTCATGGGAATTGCCCACATATAAAGTTTATGTCTCAAACTTGTAACAGTATTGTGCACTGTTTATCTAAACTCAATATTAAGGACGTTATGACCAGTTAAATATGAACGTTTAGAACTGTACTTTCCCAAAATATGGGAAACTATGTCACATACAAAAATAATATTGTCAGTATTGCTCAATATTGAGCAATACTGACAATATTATTTTTGTCGGTTTCATATACTATGTTAAATGACTACCGATTGATGCAATTGGAAAGCGTGATATCTGAGGAAACATTTTTTTTCGAATTTATGTAAACTTAGTGCACATATACTACTTAGCATAAGGCTTGACTTTAGTGTATTTCGTTAATCATGTGTTCATATTTTTGTAATGGCTGCCATTTTTCTATTTTATTATAATATTACATATTTAAGGGGCCTCCATAGATAGGCTGCGTTAGAGAGTCACTAACCGACGTATGTAATGCTGTATCGCCTCTTCGCGCAAACCCCTCAAATGGCGTGCAGTGCTTTACTATTATCCTTTTTCCGAAGGAACTTTAAACGGTGACCACATTATTTTATTTGTGAGCAGCGTAGTTCAAAGTCTTACGCTTGTTTCTATAGTTTTGTTTTTCGAATACGATTGTTAATTTTCCAGATACGGCAGTCTGAAAAAGACATTTTTGGCCGTTTTGAGAGGCCAGAAATCTAATAAACGTGCCTAATTTTTAAAACTAAAGCGACATAGTTTGAAGTGTGTGTTATTTTCGTAGATATTAAGATATAATGTGCGTTGAATAGTTTCGTCAAAAAGATAATAGTAGTAACACGCTGCAATGCATTTGAAGGGCAAGTATGATTTTAATTTATTTCAAATAATTCCAAATAACTTAAATATTTATTAACCAGATGCTTTGAAAAATTTTGAGACTGTGTACAGTCATACGACACACAACTCTGCCAGAGCGTTTTTTAAAATAATGTACCGTTTGTTAGCAAAAAATTAATTTGCTTCATTTTGGCTTATTATGACTACTATTTCAGGGGCAAAAATCTAAAAATCCGTTGGTGTACTGCAACAGAAAAATGCATATTCAAAATATGATATATCATAAGTGTTAAAACTGTCAGAATGAATTTATGATATATGTATTAATTTGCGGTAAAAAAATGTTTTCGAAATCACTGCAAAACTAAAGAGCTAGGCCTTAAGGCGGTCGCATACCCCACGCTTCAAATGCAGTGTGTTCGTAAACAGGTTTTTTCTACTAAAGTATGCCACGTGTGCCCGTTTTACCAACGTACGAAAAGAAAACAAACTTCAGACACGGTCGGAACCTCATTGTTAAAAGTGTTAAAAACACTGTTTCAAGCCCTCCAACATGGTTAAAAACGGCCTTTTCAGACTGCCGTACTTCAAAATGTACTAACCGGATGTCCGTGAAACTCACGTTGCGACCTGCGCTGAACTTAGTTGCAGACTTTCCACCAATAAAATTGTATGGTCACCGCTTACTGTCCATTGTAAAAACCGTTCGGCGGAAAGCTTGCACGCTAGTTCAGCGCTTGGCTCGTTGAGGCGACGCGGCATTTGATGTGCGCTTCAAGGTCGACCTTACAGCTCCGCGCTTTTGAGCCTCTCACGCGCAGGTAGGCGGCGCCCTTAAGCACATTTCCAAGCTGTATACTGCCAAAGGATGAACGAATTACACAAAAGCCCAGTCAACTAAGTAGAATTTACGTTCCAAGAGTAACAAAATGTACTGTACGTAAACGATTTTAACTTTCAGGGTTAATTTGAACCCACTCGTATGTTTTATAGTTATTCCATATTAACTTTCAAAAACTTATTTAGGGTTAATGTGGTGGTTTAAAAGTTTATATATCAACCACACACTTTTAATGGCAGTGGTGAGCGGCCATATTTAATATACAGTATTTTTCCAGCTCGGTTCAAGGTCGCCCTTATATCGCCCGTTAAGTACATGGGTATACCTGCAAGGAGCATACTGCCAGACGTTGGTCACAGGGACGCCATAGCGTTGCGACAAAGCGAGCCCTACCACGCCGCGTCGACTGGCAGTATTGCAGTGATGTTACCACGGGCTTGCGTCGCGGGTGAGGGTCAGAGGGGAGGGGCGGTATTTATAACTGCAGCAGTAACGTCTTGGCGAGGAGGGCAGAGAAAGCACCTGGATGGGGAGAGGGGGGGAAGGAATTTACTGCCAGCGGTCCAGGTCGATGGCGGGCTGAGATAAGTCCCTGAGGGCGCCACCGCCCGCTGCACGACAAATCCTTTCCCTCTCGTCACGAGGTCAGACAGATAACACATGCTCCGTAGTTTCTGCTTAAGGGGCCCGCCTCGTTGCCATGAAATCACACTGCAGCGTGTTTGAAGAAAAAGTTTTACACCGAAACTAATACACGTGTGTTCACGCCGTTTCTCTACGAAAAGAACACACACTTCAGACGACTGCCCTTAAGTACTTTCAAGGCAACACACGCATTAGAAATCCCCTTGTAGGGCACGTCAAAATGGGCCAAAACGGGATTTTCAATCTGCTATAGCGAAAAATATACTAGCCGAATACATGTGAAACCACTTAAGGGTAGTGCATTGGACTTTAGTAAAGTGATTACGTAAATGAAACAACAGGGTCACCACTTAAAGTCCCATGGGAAATTTGATTTTTTCGCGAAGACTGCACGCCTTAAGCGTAGAGGCGACGCACCGTTGTATGGCCCATACGACGTCGCCCTTAGCACCATACCTCACTCACACAAACATATGTGCCACGAGGCGGGCCCTTTAAGGGCGCCGCCTAACATACCCTTAAAATGCTTTGCAGTGTGTTTGTAAATTAGCTTTTTTTTTTTTTTTTAACGAAACTATTCCACATATTGTGTCAAAATGGGTAATGAAAATACACATCAAACATTGACGAAAAATGTACATTCAAAACATCACGTTGTGACGCGCCGATGTGGTCACAATTTTTTAGTCATAAGTGTTACTCAATTGGCATAAATCTCATATTTATTCATAACTATGTCTTGCGACCACTCTATTTTCTCGTCATTATGTAAGGATGACGGTAAATAAGTTTTTATAAAGGTATCATTACCGTATCAAGTTTTGAATAGAAAAGTAATAATTTGTTTATATTGTGTCTTTGTGAACACGAGAAGGTGCAGAGTAAAATGTCTGGGGCATCTCGCCCCACCCACGCACAAGCCACCTCCCTAACTGCTGGGCAGGAGGGGAAGGGAGCCAGCCAATAGTTTGTAAGTTGTAACAGTATTGTACGTGTTTATTTACTAAGCATGTCAACAAGCAAGGAACCACTTTGTGTAATTGTATGTAGATAGCCTGCGACGGTGCCCTTAATGCAACATAAGCTATTGAGTCGGGGAATTAGAATTAATAACTCAGGCAAATATAGTTAAATCAGTCTCGCGTACCGCCACGCCGCTCACAGAGGTGGAGAGAGTTGTATTACTGCTGAAATTGATAATATTATATACGCGACGCTCACGCTTGCCCTTGCAAATATTTAAGTTACGTATTTTATTGAAATATTTTGACGAAGTGGCCGGATAGGACGCCAACAGCTCTTTCCGCGCTCACCTTTACTTCTCCTCCTCAAATCTCGACGACGACTCTCACATCTTAACTTTTGGCGGGAAAAAGTCCCCAGTGTACAATAATCCTTGGGCACGCCTTCCAGCCAATGGAAACCCTGGACTACCTAGCTCCGCCCCTCGTGAGCAAAACGTTGCGCTATCCATGACCGTTATTTATTTGTTTGTCAAAGCTTAATTATTTCACATTTGTTGACATACCCATGTTTACAAAATATTATTTTCATTGATGTGCTATAACTATACTGACACCGATAATCAATCAAATAAATAAAAGTAATCCCCACTGCCAGGTTGTTTCAATAGTGATGTACCAGAAAAGGAGGGGGGAGGGGGTATGGACGGAAAGAGTGGGGAGGGGGCTGCCGGACGGCCCAGACCTTTTGTGACGGTAGACAAACCCCTCTCATGTCTTCGAGGCACTTGATTTCCATGTATTATTACTAAACTAATCCTAAACTACTTAAATCTTATAATACCACTAAATTACCATTATTTTCAGTACCAATGTGTCAGGGCGGTTAATTTTATACCCGACACGAGGTATCTACAATCACAAATGCCCTTTTCTTCAAGTTACATCATTAAGTATACTGAGATATACAAAAGTTCCACTTTGGCCCGTCACAAGCCAAAATAAATTAAATACTCATCTAATAAATACGACTCTGGCCGGAATTGTTGTCTTCAAGGGGCGGGGCCATTGGTCGGAAGCTGGCTTGTGATTGGTCCAAATCGAACAGGAGCTTGCGGGCCAAGTGACAGGGATTTTTGGCGCGGATGGGAGGTCAATCGAAGCCGCGGCAACGGTTTATAGGCAGACGTCGTCGGCGGCCCGCGAAAGACGGCGCACCGGGGTGCTGCCGCCGGGCGTTGGAGTTAAGCGTCGAGACGCTTTGAGTGAGAGACAGACGTCGACGAGCCGTGAGAGACGTCGTTGGACCGTGAAAGACGGTGCATCAAGGTGAGTGATATCGTCGGGCGTCGAGTTAGGCGTCGAGACGCTAGAGTCGCGAAGGACTGTGAGCCAGAGAGCCATCATCGTCGTCGTTGTTTTGGGCGTCGGAACGCCATTAAATCATTGGTTGGTGGTAAAAAGGCCACATGTAATATGAAAATATAAAGAGACTTGTGCTCTTCTTCCCGTTCAGTAAAGGCGATAAGAAGGGTTAAAGATACAGGTTAATATAATACTATATTCTCCCTATTAAACGCCCAATAAATGCTGCAAAGAAGGCACAAGCTTCAATAGGAAGTTAATAGACTTATGACCTTTTTAGCACCCACTAAAGAAATAAGACATCGCCGAGTCACGAGGTATGTCAGGCCGAGATGCCTGGAACTGTTATTTGAAGAAACGTTGCAAGACGCGGCAGTTAATATAGCAGGTAGTCATAGGGGTCTCCGTGAATTCAACTTTCATCCTTAAGAGTCGTACCGATAATTCTGCCACAGTAACGGTCCGTCACGAGAGGACAACAACTACGCGCTACCCGGGAAGGAGACTCGCCAGTTTTTTATTACATGACCTGAGTAACCAGAACTTCAACTAATTAATCAACATTTAACCAAGCAATCATCTCTTAAAAATAAATAAACAAGACTGTCGCAACATCGATTAGAAAAATAATTTCTGAGCCTGTCAAAAATGGCTAAAGACTTTGACCAGTTGTATCTGAGAAACTACTCACGGGATTCGTGTGAAACTACTATAGAAACATGTAATGTATAGATATTACGGTTTATCTCGGGAAAAATGACTATTTGTTGAGTTCCAAAGTACTTTAGCTTACCAGAATAGCCTACTGCTGGCTTTCGCTTGTACGTGGAGCTGTCGTCCTATTCGACAGAGTCAAGAAGAAACCCGCTATTGTAATATTTGATGCCTGTTACTGGTCTTCAGACAGCTATGTCGTGTCTGATGTACGTCGCCCAATCATATGTGTTGAAGTTAACTAAAGCGTTTTCAAGTTTATGTTGGCACAAAACCTATTCGCGATAAATCATTATCTCTAGCAATGGACTTCGCTTGAAAAATTTCCCCAGTAAAAAGGTGGGGTCACCACTGAAAGTGTCAGTCAGTCACGCGAATGACCTACGAGTCCGCTTGCTCGAGTGCCGTTGTGGCCGAAACGTAAACATGCAAGATGGCCGGAGTTACGTCAGTGAAACAACACACGCCCCTTTCCCAAGCACAGTGCAATGAAGACAAACTATGCGACAACGCAGAGCACTGTAACCAGTCTTACTCTGTCCGTCTCATTATTGTCACCTAAAGTACAATATAGGCCGCCTACCGCTCGCCGTGTCGTAGTGTGTCCATGTTTGAGTCTCTAGACGGGCCGCTCGCCGCTAGTCGACTACAACCTTACAGCCATCAGTATCAAGAGCAAGGCAGTGGCCGCTGTGGTCGATGTGTTCCACCTCTCGCCTCCCACCAAAGAGATCTGGGCTCGATTCCCGGCGAGGTCTGTCCCCGTATTTTCGCATGTAAGTATCGTTCCGGATGATGCCGCGGGTTTTTTCGGTGTTCTCCCGTTTCCCACGGCCACTCATTCCGCCGTCGCTTCATACTCACGTCGTGTCACACTAAATTGTGCTAAAGATCTAGACGTTGAGTGTTGACCCAAATATCAAATGCCGCATCGCCACTAAAAGCCAAGCGCTGAAGTAAGCGTGCAAGACTTCCGTCAATCCATTTTTATAATAGGACTTTAAGAGGTGACCATACAACTTTATTGGAAGAAATTCTGTTGGAAAGTACAGTAGAATATTCTGTTTTTCTCATACGTGCGATTAGTACATTTCGAATAACGGCAGTCTAAAAAAAGCTATGTTCAAGAACTTCGAAACATTGTTCTCCTGAGCATGGTGTCTTAACTATGACATTCCATTATTTTCCGAAGTTTATTTTTCGTACATTGCTACAATGAGCAAATGTGGACAGTTAAAAATAAACAGTATTTCTCAGTAGGCCTACACTTCCGTGTATTTTAAGCCCGTTGAAGGCGGTGCCCTTTAACGACATTCCGAAGGTGGTTGGTGATCGATAGATCGATGTCAAAAAGTCTCTATGTTTTCTCTGATTTTCACTGCATTGTCTCAACGAATTTCGTATTCCGCTACAAGAACCGGAATTCTGCTAACAACTGCAACACTGGCTCGAATTCCGCCGTCGGGGAAGGTAGGTCGCCGATGACTCCCGCGTGGGGTTGGAAATAAAGAACCTCACACCCTTCCCCCTCCGCTGAACTTGTCATCAGAGCGACCAGGAGCCACGTCGATGCAGCTACTTGAGCGAGCCGGCGACACCGGAGCCGCTTGTCTACTGGCACAAGATGTTCCCCAGTTTTATCAGCCACTTTGGGGGAGTTTAAAGTTTTGTCGACGCAGCGGGGAGTCCAGAGAGGCGGCTAGCTTCACCACCCCTACCACAACCTCCTCTACTCGCGGCGGCCTCATGTGACGACTGAAATCGCTTCCACCTCCATCAAGTCCTCCCTGATCTTTATTGTGACCAAGGACTAGAAGGGGAAACCTCCTACCTGCCGTCTGATGGTCGCGATAGTCCGCCGCGCGTTTCTCCCGATGTATAAATTTGTGCTATCGCTGGTGGAGACGGGGAACAAACTGACGGGCAATAACACTAAAACACGTGTTATTAAAAAAAACATAGGAAGGGTTGGAGGAGTGTGGGGTGGATGATAACTATCTGGGAACGTTGGCAGTCGCAGTTTCGAACCTTTGTCCGGTACGCCACTGGAATATTTCTCCGCGCGATGGCAACCGTTCTTCCGTGAGTAGTCGCCGTCTACCCAGCGTATAGAACTGCTCACATGCTTCAGTGATACCTGCTTAGTAATAGCGTCCAAATAACGTTGCACATGTATATATGCCTTACCCATTTCAGGTCCTTACATTCATAGGCGCAACTAAGGGGGGGGGGCACTAGGGCACAGGCCCCCCCCCCCCAAATAAATAACCAACCAAGGTCTTAAAAATTACAATTAATTCAATATTGAATAACCAGTGATGTTTAGCAATGAAAACTGCTAAAATACACTATTTTGCACCTTGAAATCCGAAATTTTCCCGGGGGAGGATCCCCGGACCCCCTGCTTGAAGATGTGGTGGGTGATCCTTTATAATATTCGCAGAATAGCCATCCTTCCCCGCCTGAAATTCATAAATTCTGACTACGTTACTGATTACAGGTAGGGATAGCTTGAATATAACAGTATTAACAAAATTGTGCCCTCCCCAAATGTCCGTTCTAGTTGCGCCTATGCTTACATTACATAAGATATCGCCGAGTTACGAGGTATGTCAGGCCCGAGACGCCTACAAGTGTTATTTTGAAGAGACACTGCAAGATGCGGCAGTTAATATAGCAGGTTATTAATCCGCGCACGCACATTTCATCCTTAAGAGTCGTACCGATAATTCTGTCACAGTAACGGTCCGTCATGAGAGGACAGCTACGCGCTACCTGAGGTGACTTGCAATTTTTTTTATTACAGTACCTGAGTAACCAGAACTTGAACTATTTAATCAATGTTTAACCAAGCAAGCATCTCTTAAAAATAAATAAACAAGACCGGTGGGGTCACGTGACGTACGTAGTCACTGGTAGCCGGGTTTTCTCGGAGTCTTCTCCAGTATTCCTCACAATTTGCATTCCTTTCCTTCTCCGTTATTTATTAAAACAAGAATATACACTTCCATAGCTCAAGACGTTCCCCGCACATTCATGTTCCCATGAATAACTTAAAATTATTTCAAAAATGCTGTTTACTAGTATAAAACTTTTCAATATGTAGCCAGACGATCTGAAATTACTGTGTTTTGAATACAGCACACAGTTCAAAGAATACATAAATTTTTTTGTTAAAGAACATCTATCTTATACACTGCAAAAAATTCTTAAAATTAAATTTGAAAGTAAAGAAAGAAGTTAAAGATTTCCTTGATGTAATAAATTAGTAAATGCTGTGATGATCTATAAATCTGTATGTATAAAAGAGAACTCTGACTGACTGAACGACTGACTGACATATCAAACTGCAGCCCTAACCACTGGACCTAGAATCGTGAAATTTTTTGCATGGTTTCCCCTTAGGTCGTAGACGAGCACTAAGAAGGGATTTTTCTAAATTCGACCTCTAAGGGGGTGAAAAGGGGAGAAATGTATTTCCCAAGAAACGTCGATAGAGCTTGAACCCGACGGCCTATCATCGCGTTTTTACTTTAATGGAACACACATAAAAATGCATATCAGCCCATTTCAGGATTCTTCGAAACTCAAGATTTAATGGGATGAGAAGACCTTAATTTTGATTAATTATTGATATTTATCGAATCCTTCTGAATAGAGAGTTGGTTTTCACTTCAAATAGTTTTTACGTAAATACCCAAAACTGTAGTTTTATGATTTTCTTAAAATTCGATCCCCAAGCAGTAAAACGGGGAAAATATGTTTTTATGAGTCATGTATATCACTGGAACACAATTGGCTACCGTCGTGATTTGTACTTCAATTTGTTACGTATACAAATGACTATGACTGGACTCCTAGACGTTTCGAAATTTAATTATCAAGGGGTGAAAATACGTGAAATGTGTTTTCGGATATTCCTTTATATCTATCGAACTAATCGAGATATCAAAGTGCTCTATACTTTACATTGACGCTTATGTAACTATCCAAAATACCATTAAAATATATTTTCTGAACTCGGCTCCAAAGAGGTAAAGAAAGGGTGAAATGTGTTTTAGATTCACAATCGCTATATATCGACTACATTGATCTGTTATATAGCGAGTAGATTTTTGTTTAAAATTGATGCTTACTCAAATTCCTGAAAAGTAATTTTACGAATTTTCAAAATTCCCCACCTAAGGAAGTGAAAAGGTGTGAAAAGTGATTAAATGTGTTTTTAATTAATCGTCGGTATATATTGAACCCAGCGAGCTGTTGTGTTCTGCACGTTCAAGAGGTACTAGTCAAGTAGTCTAAAATGTGATTCAAGTGTTTTCGAATTTCAGTCTCTAGGAGGTGAAAAGACCTGGAATGTGTTTTAGATAAATATTCTGTATATATCGAACCCATCGAGACATTCAGTTTATATTTGCTTCAGGATGAGGATTAGGTAAATGCCCGCAAAGAGGTTTTAAGATTTTTTAAAATTCGAACTCTCAGTACTGTACAAGAATGATGTGATTTTTATGATTAATCGATTTTGCTTTGATATTGCGATATCGTCGTGATTTCCACTTCACTTGGATACTTGACCGAATATTTAAGGTGTGAAATTAAGATTTTTCGAAATTCGACACCTAAAGGGGAGAAAAAGCATAGGCCTAACATTTGTTTTCTATCAGCTACTTATCTAACCAGTAGAGATATTGAGATGATGTTCGCGTCAGGTTGATTCTTACGTAAATACATAAAAAAGTAATGCAAGTTTTGTACTGACACATGAAAACTGCACGGTAGATGAAATTATAGCAAATTTGAATGAAGCTCAAAAGTACTGAAAATGAATTATGCAGTCTACTATCTACTGAAGTTTCTTGACAGCACCAGCCCACGTGTACCATCTCACTAACCTCAAGGTTGGGGCACCAAATACGTTTATATTTCAGCAAAACATTATCCCGCCAAAACTCTTTAACGCCACTTAACTTCAAGTGAAGGTTTTGAAAAACTAATATGTTATTGTAGACTCGAGGCCAGCTTCACCAATGGTTATGCTCGGGGGAAATCAGTCTTGATACCACGTAAACTATGTATTTAGTTCGGTTACCATCTTACATTTAGAAGTCTGTAATTACCCTACAACGTCAACTTTGCTGTGACTATAAATAAGTCCCAGGCGAAATCGCTGTTAGTGACAGGGACAAACTTAAGAATGCTTTTCGCGTGGACAGCTACAGCTACTTATCCTGCTGCAGAGTTAACTAACTAGCAGATTTGTCTATCTAACACTTGATGACTGAACTACTTATCTGGGTACAAAGAGGTTTTTCAACTAAAGTAAATGCAATTAATAAAGCTATGTATTGCTATTATGTATTCAAATTGTTCTATGATTGTTTGATGGTATACACAATGCTGTGCAAAATACGTTTGTATCCAAAATTGACAAGTTCTGTACCCCAACGACGTCATCACTTGGTTCATCAAGAACCATACGAATAAATTGCCAAATTTTAAATATTAAATTAATTGCAATTATAGGGCCTTTCTTCATGCCATCCTTCGGGGCATGCATATGTCTCACGGGCGCTCAGTCAGAAGTCAGCACATATACGTGATATCCTGTCCTCGGGTACCATCACCCATGCGACAATTTTTATACTGTCGTCATACAGCTGGGAAATACTGAACTTGCGACGTCAGGGCTACGAATCTTGCAACTGACAAAGCCACCACAGTCAGATTTCTGCTGCTTCATTCTGTGTTACTTTTTCCCGTTTTATTTCTGCGTCTCGAAACAAATCTGCTTCCCCTGCCCGGCCCAACAATTTTGCTTTATGTCCCTTTTATTTTCCAGTCGCAGGTCGTGACCGTGTTTTATTTTCTCTTCCCTCGCCTATTTTTCGCATCCTAAATCCGCCAACTTGAGGCGATGTTACGTGTAAGCAAACGTCGACCAGGAAATCCATCAAAGCGCCTTTTTTTTTACCCCGCTGCGGATGAAGGAAGAAAGAGACTAGTGCAGGGTTCTGAAATCCTACACAGATCAATCGGAATCAGAAGATTCGACTTTCTCCTTTTTTTTTTTTTTCAGTTGAGCTTTTTTCCTCCTCCTCCTCCTCCTGCGCGTGGCTTTTTGTTGCGATTTCTTTTCCGCTTCGCCATTGTTTTTCTTGTCTGCGGCGACATGGCCGGTAATTGGACTGGAGATGGCCCCAGGCGCCACCGGAAACGTAACGTACGCGTCCTTTGCTGTCTGCTGTTCTCTTGCACCGGATTGGTTCCGTGTTTGCCCCGATATTCGCTGAATAATGCATGAGCGATGTATTATACGCAGTTTATTCCAACCGTAAACGTAATGAACAGTAGCTGAGCAAGACTGGATGTAGTTTTATGGACATACTCCATTGTGGTATAGATTACTGACAACGAAAACTGCAGAGAATAGGAAAACATAAATAAGCTGAGTATGCTTTATTCAACAGGATACGTAAACAACATAAAATTTCATAATGGATTCTATTTACGACAGACATCTACATCTCAATGTTGAGTGCCCAAGAAACTACATCCAGTCATTCCCTCCATTACACAACTCTTTCGAATATCAGTAGCTAAGCAAGCTACTGTTGAGGGCTCTACAAAAAATTGTTTTCTATACGTAAGGGCATTCATTTATTTATATTTATAGAGAAAAACTGGAACATAGACACGTAATAAAAACTTTCTACATTAGTGTAAGTATTCAAGATTTATTAATTGTAGACTGTAAATTCTAAATGGTCTACGTGCAAAAAATATGCTTTAGAGTAGTCTAAAAGGGAAAAACAGCAATGCAAGAGTGTGCATACGTATTATTATTATATGGGGCATGCAATCTTTCTAAGAACATAACAACTATTAAGATAGGGCTTTAGCTGTTACAACAAATCATAGGCACCGTAACTTAGTTAATTTTAATGTAAATAACGAAATTCGGTGTATTTTGGCACTTAGGTCATTTAGAATTTCCACCCTATAATTTTGTACTGGGCATTCGGTTATACTCTATATTCAATATAAACAAGATGATGCGCTATAACTCTACCGTGTAGCCAAAATTATTAAATTTCCTACGAATAAAAATACCAGAAGGCTCTAAGCCTACTGTAAGGCTGGAAATCCTACGAAACTATAAGTAAAAGCAGGCTTCGTTGGCCTTGTGCCATTACGCGAACATAGTGGTGATAAAGTTATTTTAGACGTGACAATTAAAATTAATTACTACAATTGTAATCTTCTTTCGAATACATTAATGTTATGGCTGACGCAACATAAACAAGAAGTTACCAGCATAACTGATAAGCCTACTTTCCTCTATGTGAGTGCAAATTAACCTTGCAAGTTTAAATCGTTTATGTACATCTAGGAACATTAAATAATAATATTAATTTAGACATATGACGAACAAATTACACAAAAGTTAAGCCAGCTTAGTAAGTTATATATGCGTGCCCAGTTTGTTGAAATACAGGACAATATTTTCTGAGGTGCCATTCTATTGTAAAGATAAAAATGAACGCCGTTTTCAAAATATGATCAGAGGATGAACGAAATTCACAAAGGCCAGTCAACTAAGTAGAATAGGCGAACAAAGATTGATGAACTTTGGAAAATAATTTCCTCTAATATGTCATATTATGCTAAAAATAAAAATATCCAACATTATAAAAATATTAACATATGATTAACAAAATATACAAAAAGTCAAGTCAGTATGATAAGTAGTAGTAAATGTGTACGAAGTTTAATAAAATTCGAAATAAAAAAATCCTAAGATATGTCTAATTATTCTAAGTACATAAAAATGGCTACCGTCTTGGAAATATGAATATAAAGGCAAAGAAAAACATAATCAAGTGTCATGTCAACTTACTAAGCTGTACATGCGTATCAACATTATTAAAAATAGAAAAAAATCTTGGTTACGTTAAACTAGTAAAAAAAGGCCGTATTTACGAAAATATAAACACAGGTTGAATAAAATACTCAGAAGTCAAGCCAGCTTATTAATTGTTATATGTGTACTGAATTTGATAAAATTCAGAAGAATATTTTATGAGATAAAACGCATTATGCTAAAAATGGAAAAATTGCCGCCATTTTAAAAATATGAACATAGGTTAAACGAAATACACAAAAGTCAAGCCAGCTTTGGAAATAGGATATGTGTTCGAAATATGATGAAATTTCGGAAAATATTTCCTAAGATACGTAATTTTATGCTAAAAATATTAAATTGGCTTCCATGAAAACACGACCATAGTATGATTGAAATACAGAAAAGTCAAGTCAGCTTTGTTTGTAGTATATGTGTACCAAGTTTGATGAAATTCTGTTGGTATAATGCTGTTTGTACCTTTGAGAAAATTCTTGAGAGTATTAAAACAACCTGTAGAGTTTATAAAAAATGTTAAGGCAACTTTCCGAAAATAATCGAAGTGCAAAATAAAATTGTATTTATAACCGCACACATAAAACATTCATGAAGAGTAACCTAATTAGCACGGATGAGTAGAATTTATTCTCTAGTAGTTTAAAAAGTGATCTTAGTTAACTTCACGTACGAGCTCGATCAGAACCTAGCTTAGCTTTGTTGATCGAACATCCTGGTCACGATACCCAAGAAACACATTACAAAAATAGTAATGTTCGGATAACTGTATTACTGTTGGCTCTAAATAAAATTTGTTAATTTGTGAACCATCAGTAACTAATGATGCTGCTAATGAAGGATCCTATTGGATGTTTTAATGGGAATTCAACACAAGGCACTTTAAAAAACAATATGTGAGGAGCCCTGGGAAAAGGGACCTTAAGCAATTGTAAGATAAGGTCCCTTTTCACATGACTCCTCACATATTGACTAATGCATACAATATTTGCGTTTCCTTTTCGCGTCAACTTAAAATAATATCTCGCTGCGGAAAAAATTAATTAGGGTTTGTAAGAGACACTTCAACCCACCTTTTGCGTTACATTGATACAACTACATGTAAATTTCACGGAAAATTTTTAGCAGTTATAAAATACTATTTTCCCTCATTCAACCAGCAAAATTTCTTTTTTGGTCACCACAAAAACATTTTGTTGTCCCCAGTAAAATGTTGTGGTAATTAAAAAATTATTTTGTGTTTAATACAAAATAATTTGACAGGGAGGCTTAAAAAAAAATTGTTTTGGTGTTACAGCATAGTTCATGTTGTCACAACAGGATCTATTGGAGAGTAAACGCCCGAAGAAACATCGGTAAAAGTGTGGTTTGCAGCAACATTAGTGTTGTATCTGTGAACCTGGCTGAGTCTAGCAGGATACTTTTTGTAAACGCCTATTTAGTAGTGTATTGCGCACGGTGCGTCATTCTAGGATCAGATCGAAGCTCCGGGACAAATTTCGCTGACTCGGCTGATGTCTCCCTCCACTTAAACTTCTCCCTCTTATAGTCGCACACAGAGACCTCGTGTTATTCCCCTCCCTTCCCGGGCAATAATCCTGCTGTACCCGCCCCTCCCTTCCTGCTCCTACAACGACGCAGTAAATATCTGTCCCCAGCCAGGCGTGAAGTGGTGTCGGTCAGTGGTATATAACGCCAAGAACACGCGGGGACGCTGTGAGATATGGGCCATCGGACACCTTTCAAACTGAAGACTCTACCTCTTGTATCAGTGTTTCAGACAATATAAAACTTTCTTCCCCATATAGTTAGTAAAAGAAAAAAAATAATTCTTAGTTTTATACAACTAGAGTAAAATACAACTTAGCATTCAAGTTTTCCTGATACAAGTTAACGTCTCTAATTTAAGTTCTGTAAAAGAAAAGTGTTAAATAATTTATAATTATTATAATGCTTAGAAAAAGTCTAAAGTTTCATTAAAATATTTTTTCCCGACATGAAACACAATTTACTTTTAGAATACTTGTATTTAACCAGAAATATTCAACTAGATAGATATTTTCACCAAATAAACTGACGTAAACTAACTTTGATTTCGTTTCAAAACATGTAACTACGCAGCATTGCAATCCATCCGGCAACCTGACAAATTCTCCTTCCTTCGCCTCTGCGGCCTCTGATAAGATTTGGGTCTCTCCACAGTCTACGTCCCGTGTTTAAAAGTAACGTGACTCACTTGTAAATTCACCTTTCGTTGGTACTAGATGAAAAATATGATGACCAATTAATTTAAATATTTGTATTCCAGGTGAGAATTCAGAACCAACATTTTAAGATATTATATTGAAACGACATTGCTGTCGACATCAGTAACATTATTCAATAACTGTTTACGAAACTAATTACCTTACAACACATTGAAATAAACTTCATTAATAACTAAAAAACTTATGGTTTATAGACATACGTTTCCATTAACTTTTTTTCTTCATTTGATGTAATGACCTACTCCCCGAAATTTGTAAAAGTATTTCAGAAACATCCTGTATATTTAAGTTTTTTTTTATAAAGTAGTGAACCATTGCGCCAAAAAAAAGTTAGAGCAGTGGTAAATTACTATACTTGCATTCAGGAGGGCCCGGGTTCGATTCCGAGACCGGCCTCGACGATTTCAGTTTTCCAAGGATTTCCAAGTCTCTCAGACGCATGTTAGACTCGAAATTAAACACAAAATAAATTTTCTCCAGACGAAAATGAACTCATGAAGAACTTTTTTTAAACCTAAATAAAGTACATCGAATTGTCTTCGATATTAGAGTAATTAATTGTTATTGCCGGCAATAATGAAGCGGGATGTTTAAAAAAAATTAATTCAGGAGGTGTATTGTTGTATCTTACTCGTCGAACTCCTAGTACAATGAAACCTCTGAACATGCCAGAATCTGCAGTCTGCACCTAGCTGAAAATGTTCGAAACATGTTAAGAGTAAGCTGATCGTGTGTTGAAATCTATCAAACAGTCAAGTTTTCCCGCGATAGACCATCATTTCTAATAATTATATAATTTACATGTGTGACCATTCTACACGAGCTTGGTCACGGTAACATTGAACTGTTAATCACAGGTCCAGAAGCATTTTACGCAGCTGGTCACAACGTTCTCAGACAACGGCAGACATTGAAGGAGCCTATACAACCATATGAGGGCCGTGTTCGGTACAGTGGCTAGAACACTTGCCTGTCACCAAGGCGGTCCGGATTCGACTCCCGGCGGGATCGGTCCCCGTATTTTCGCATTTTTCACGATTTCAGTTTTCCAAGGTTTTCCAAGTCTCTCAGGCGCACGTTAGTTAGACTCGAAATTAAAAACAAACTAAATTTTATCGAGACGAAAATGAATTCATGAAGACCTTTTTTTTTTAAAACCTAAATAAATTACATCGTATTGTCTTCGATATTAGTGTCATTAATTGTTATTGCCTGCAATAATAAAGGGGGATGTTTTCGTGCCCCTTAATTTCAGCGCCCCACCATACAGCATGTCACCCAGCACTAAGACCTAGATGTTGAGTTTTGACCAAAACCTCTTCACTTAGTGTACAACCACATAGGTGGTTCGGGAATAAAAAGAACACTTTTGAAACCGTAGTTACGTTTTACTTTCCACATAATTTGTGTTTTCTGCCAATTTTTAATATAAAGAAAACAACCTAAGTAACAATCAATGTCCATAAATGGTAAGAAACTCAAAAGTCAATCTCTGAAGTCACTCATATACTTTTCCATTATTATTATTGACATGATAGTCTTCAAAAGTCCTCAGATTGTCGTGAACCGCCTATATATACGGACAATAAAACTTCACTAATTCAATGACCTACATGTTATAATGCTATCCTGTGTATATTCAAGCCGCGACCATTTGACGGTTAACTGCTACCTACTAGAACATCAGACAACGAACGAATAGACGGGGCTTGAGATGCATACACTCAAAAAATAGTTTGTAAATTTGCCACACGTGCGTATACGAGCGCTAAGGATGTAGGAATGATAGAATTGTTTCCCAGACATCCATGGTAGCACTCCCAGGCTTTTTATAAATCAGTCAAATGTATAGTGAAGTTACCAAGCTTTTATTGTAACAGTTGAAAAAGTTTGCATTTTTACAAGGCGGAAGTATGATAACTGTACTAAACTGTGTTTAGGTTAATTACTTCCAAATAACTTGAGGAAGTTTTTTTTACAGTGCAGAACAGTGGAGTCAAACATATAGGTCACTGAATTCGTGAAATTTTCCTGTCCCTACCTGTATAGGACCTAGGCTGCTGGAAAAAACGCGGTTTTTCCACGACCCTGGACATTATAAATGTGTCCAAAGAAATCTTTCTTCTGATTGAGAACTGTCCAGATCTGACCTTTCCTAACTGAGGCGGGCTTACAAAATGGAGTACATCGATATATGGACAGAGAAAGAGAGAGTGATACATAGCGAGATAGATAGAGAGACTGCAGAATCGTGCGCTCAGCGCAGCGGAACGTCTGGCAGCTGGGGGGCCGTGTGCAGACGGCGAGGTTCAGGAGGGGTACGAAGGGGGGACCGTGCCCCCTGGCCAATGGCGACGGGGGACGCCGCGACAACGCGCCACGCACCGCTGACCACCTCGCCGGGCAATGAACACGAGTCTCCGCCGCCATAGCTGAGAGCGTAGCCCACGTGCGCCGCTAACAATAGCGAAGTTCGTACTGCGCATGCGCACTGCGCTCCTGGCTCTGCCTAAGCTCGGGTGTGCCGCTCTGCGCGACGGTCAGTTGGGAACCTCTGAAACAAACTTCGCTGCCAGGATCTGTAAATGTTGTAGCTCGAGTACTGGACGCTAATTACAGGATGTTGCAAAAAACGTTGGTGAGAACATTTTACGGCCCTTTATGAGGGCGTGGCACACAATCAAACGCTAAAACCATTAATCTATAACTGTAGGTTTCTTGAAGCCAATTTGCGAAAATTAAACAATAGCAATCCTAGACAATAGTTTTAGCCAACGTTTTAAACAAAACTGTTTCCAGTGTTACGAAATTCTGAGGCACAATCTCTGACGCTGGAACCTCGTGCATTTAACTGGGGCGCAAGAGATCACGCGTAACGAATTAGTAATTCTGGATAAATATTTACTCATAAAGTTGGCAAATACCATTGTCAAGAACTGTCATTGAGTATTTTATCCATATTGGCTTCGAAAAAAGCGTAGAAATCAATTTATGTTTTCAGCGTTTATTTATCTACTACGCTCTCTTAACAACGAGGACTGAATATCCGATGAGGGTGAACAGAAATGAAGGGTCAACACAACATCCATGCCCAAGTCGGAATTTGAACCCAGGACCTCTCGCACCGTAGACCGGCGCTTAACGAACTACGCCGTGGAGGCCGGCTAAGGCATGTCAGTACTTCAGGGAAAAATTACACACGTCAGGAACGTATCTAAGGGGGCTGGTTGGTGTGTGGTGGTTGGTGGGGAGATAAGACACCCCCCCCCCCACCACAAAGCACCCAAAAAATTACTTAAACTACGTCACCTTCTAATGATTATTACACCTAAATTTATTTTTATGTGGTTTACTTTCAAACCAATAGACTAATTGTCTTGCATTCTTCCAGTTTAACATTTCTTCAGCTACATGCAAGAATTGAAGTCCTCTTTCTGGTTTTCTTCAGTCTTGGTATTCTTCTTGCCACTTCGTTTTATCCTCGTTGACACCATCCAAAGTGTTCTTCGCAATACCAGGGCAGAAATTAAGGTGACTGCCCAGAAGATTCCAGTCGGCGGTACTAGTTTCCGTAGCCATCTCGTACAAGGTCACCTAACGGTACCGGCGAATCAGGCGATGTAAATTCTTACTGTCACGCCAGCCAGCAATCCTTCCCCTCCATCCTAGGAAGAGATAAGCGCTGAGACTGGAGAAGGAGCGGAGTAGATTTATGGCAAACGTTGCTAGCCAACTGGCTGGTAATTATATGTAAAATTATAGTGCAGCACACATTTTCATTTCGGCCCATTTGTCTCATTATTCTCGGAATAATCTGTTCCAACTTATTAATCAACACCGTGTATGACCTATGGATTTTAAAATTTACCTCCAAGGTTATAGTAACATTTATTTAATAGCTTTTACCTTATTATCTTTGTCGGGAGAACTTTAAAAACTGCAGCCTATATCAATAAACATTTGGCTAACAGCGCTTTGTCTGATTACGTTGGGAGTACAGAGATCTGAAAGTGTATCACTGTAAGTACCGAGAAATTGCGAGAATATTTCGTGCCAATGTCAATTGTAAAACAGTGTAAACAGTGTAGAATCCTTCACTTTGTACGATTGTAAGACGGTTAAGCGATCAACAGTGGCACACCAGAGTAAGTACTGACCAAGTCAAATGGAGAGTTACCAATAACGAAAGAAGAACGCCAGCTATAAATAGATCAGTGATTTTTGGTGAAAAGATAATTTTACACCAAATTATTTCATTGACTTCTGTGTACATCATCAGATCTGCTTCATGGTTAGTCATAGAATGTTTTTAACTCTCATTATCTCGGGGTTCTACCAGCGAATCACAGACTCGTGGTGTCGCAGTTACCTTATTCTAATTGGCACAGTCAAATAGAGTAAAATATAGTTATGGTGTGTCAGACGTATATCGCCCAATCATAGACTACCTGTTGTAAGAAACTACTGCGTTTTCAAAGGTATCTTGGCACAACATATTTTCGCGATATATCATCGATAGAGATGATGGTATATCGCGAAAATGTTTTGTGTCAACCTACCCTTGAAAACACTGTGGTATCTTGCGCCATGAACTTTTCGTGAAAAGAATTTTGCCTCAGTTTGTTGCAGTGCCTTACGTGCACATCTGCAATTTTGCTTCATGGTTATTGGCAGCGTGTCTGTGTGAAGAGCCGTATCTCATTTGACTGAGCCAATTAAAAAAACTTTCTTGCAACACCACTCGTCTGTGATTTGCCGGCAGCATCTCAAGGCTCGTGAAAGTTAAAATATCCAGTCACTCACCACGATGCAGAACTGCAGATGTGCACGCAAGACACGGAAACAAAGTGAGGAAATATTCTTTTCGCGAAAAACAAGGGTCCCTACAAATCATTGGTAGGAAGGGATTGATATTTAACATCTCGACAACAGAGAAGTGACTACGACATGTAGATAAACTTTTAAGGATTTGTCCATGGCCCGTAATAAGGAATAATCCCAGCGCTGGCCTCGAGTGATTAAGGAAAACCACGTAAAACCAATAAATCAAAAGCAGGGTCATTCTGATTTCAGTGGTTCTTAAAGAAATTTTTGCCGGTGTCGGGGATGTGTTGTCGGTCTGTCCTGGCATTGTACACCCTACATCTCAGCAAAAAATGGAAACGCGTGCTTTATCGAAGTTAGCAAGCAGATTTGCGGCTTGGAACTGAGTGAAAACGTTCACATGTGTTATTGTTTCTGCAAGTACGTCATATTACTGGAATGTCGTATGTCTACGAATTCACTCATAATTATTCACTTCTAATTATTGCAAAATTTTCGAAATAATTATCACCGTTCGCTATGGAGTATGGACCCGGAATGTATGTCTCAGTCCGAAAACTGTAAAAGAAAATGGAACTTCTAGGCGAAGTAGTGGTGTCCGTTCACAATTTACATACTTTGAAAGAATCTTCCAAAAAGTTTCAGTTTGTAACGTTATCGCCTACATGCTATCGCTGAGAACCTTTAAGGATCCTACTTAATTTTACTTTCAACACATTTTCATATGAAAACTTACCTGCTAGAATAGTTAATTTCTTTTATATGGAGATCCGATTTAAGCAATTTTAGTGATTTGCAGGCCTCTGCCTAAAAATTGTCTTGTGGCCACAGAGATTTAAAATATCCATATTTCCAACGTGACTTTCACTTATGAAAAAGTTATTCATAACAGAACATATTGACTTGCTAAATTACGTAGATATAGCACTTGCCTTTCTAAAACCGAAAATTATGACAGGCTATATTAAAAATGTATGGGAAATATCCTATATTTCTCAACTTCGTTATTTTTATTTTGAAAATTTTTTTCGAGGAGAGGATATGTCATAAATTCACGATGTTCCGGGTTTGTGCTCTAAGTACTTTACTTATATACATTTTTTGTATAACTTTATAAATTTTTAAATCTATTTATGACCAATTACTGTTAATATTATGTAATGTGTGTCACAGTGCAAGACAAAATGTACAGTACATATAGTCGAATGGACATTCCAGATTCATTTTAGAACTAAAAATTTCAGCATAGAACATTTAAAAAGTAGTGCTCTCAGAACTGTCGAATTCTATAGAAGTTGTGCAAAACGCAGTAGCCTATAGCAGTAGTTATACTTTCGGAAATGTTTCTTGTAGATGTTTTTAGACCAAATGTTGTTTTCTTTCTTTTGCGACTCTTTTACCTTTTGATGTCACGAATTTGAAGGCAGTTTAATCAAATTAATGAACCAACAGAAAAAAAAGTCAACATGTTTTGTAATACAATAATAAATGTTAAAATTTTTTTGTAATTGCAAATTAAAAAAGTAATTGAAAAACGACTGATTTTCAGTTCACTCATTTCTTGAAGTCTTTCAACTGAAGTTCTCACGTATCTGCCTCTTCGCAATTTGGCTTTACTCATTTCGCATGCTGAGGAAAAATAAATAAAATGCTACCTATTAAATGCAAACCGCGTAATTAGTTCGCAAGTAAATGTACTAACGCTGTTATAATGCAATAACCAGTTAATCAGAGCTCTTGCAAAACATAACACTTACATGCATTTTGACATTCGTATGCCGCAAGGTGTAAATAATGAAATTCTTATAAATAGCCTACTACGCCAAGTTGTAAAGTCAATACTCTCATAAACGTGGCGGAGTCCTAGAACAGTGAATTCGAATTAAGGAAGAAACTAGGTACGAATTGCTGATCAGACACACTGATTTCAGTTTTCCTTACAATTTTTGGAAATTATTTAAAGCAACTGCGGCGATGGTACCTTCGTACTGGGCATGGTCACTTATTTTCTGAGTAACTAGTTTCGTCTATAAAGTCCTCACTGTCGAAGGATTTCTAGCATTATTTGATAACTGCATATCATCAACTCACTACATGTAATAAAAGTTAGTGGTATTTTCCGTGAATGCCACTACGCAACCAAGCGTCTCAGCTCCACGTGCGTTCTATGGTATGGTAGCCCTTCATTCTCCATAAATCAAGTAGCTTTCGTTTTAGAATTACATATGCTGGATTTAGAGATACGGGTGTCGAAACGGGGAGTCAAGTGCTGAAGTATTCCAAAATTTTTTTTAAAAGTTTTAGAAAGGTTTTGAATGTTCAAGAGTGTAAAATAGTGTTACAAAATGTTACAAAAAAATTCAGAATGTTCTAGAATGTTTTAGAATGTTGCAGACGATTTCAGACCATCGCAGAGACTTCTGGCTGATCTTTAATGCTTGAGAATGTTTAAAAATGTTTCGAAAAGCTGAAAGGGAAGACAAAATTCTTCTGAAACATTCTGAAATGTTCCATTGCCATACTGTGGTGGGGATATAGTCCAGCTCAGAAGAGTGAATGTAGGCGTTAGCGAAACGTTTGCATACGATTGTATTATTACCCAGACAAGGCTGGGTGTTACATACAAGTATAAAAAACCTTCAACTACACTGAAATGAATCACTAGTGTAGTTCCCATGAACGTCCAGAAGGTGGGCCGAGTAGAAGGAAGACGTGGATTCGGGAACACTTGTGGCAGGTGGCGAGGGCAAAGTGCCGGGCAGGGACGCTGGGGAAGTATAAATCAAGGGGCAGCTGCGGGCGAAGTGGTGGCGTCTTATGGGGGTTGGAGGGTGTGTGTGGGAAGGGCTCATACTTGATTGGCGAGTCGGGGCGCGGGCAGAGCGTGTGTGTGCGGTGAGGTATATGGGGCGCGCGGCGCAGCTAATCAAGTGGGCCATCAGGCCGGCGCGTGCCTGGACCTTAGAGGGCGCCTAACCCTCTCCCCACGCAGTTGTGCCACTACACCCCTCTTACCACTCAACCCATGTGTTTGGCATCTCTGCGTGAGTCACGACACCGCCTTGCGAATATGTTTCTTGGGCGCGATTCTCCATCACGTTTCAGCGTAAGCGTGGGTACTGTTCGGTAAAAATTGTAGAACGGAAGTATTCGGTACTTCACCGACCTGTAGGCTAGACTTGAAATGTATTTATACACTGTAGAAACCGAGCGAGGTGGCACAACGGTAACATGTTGCACTCACATACGGGATGACACGAGTTCGAATACAGTCTCCAGCCATCCTGGTTTTGGTTAACCATGTTTTTCCGAAATTCCTCAAGGTGAATTCTAGGATGGTTCCTCAACATAGCCCATGACCGTCTGATTTCCTAGTTCCCGTTCTTGTGTACAGATATCTGTAACCATATCTAATGACCACTGTCGACGAGTTGTTAAGCCCAATAAAAATCTAGTCTCCAATTTTTCCACATGCCTCAGATTTTGCAAACAGAATGCTAAACATCACCATGTTGCCCGTGAGTCTTATGCACAGTCTAAGAAGGGCATGTGAATTCCCATCGCCTGTTGGACCACCTACATATTTTCTGTCTGTGGTAGGTAACTGAGGATTCTTGTGGCGACATTTGACTAGTAGTGCATATTGCGGGACTGGGGAGGGTGGAAAAAAAGAAGAATAAATGTGATGCAGGGGTGTGAGTGTCTCGATACGAGGCCGAGAGGCAGCAAGTGAGGATGAATGGCCCGCCGGCGTTATTGTGGTAGTGTGCCACGCGGGGAGGATAAAGACCTCGATGATGTATGGGAGGGCGGCATTGTGCAGCCGGGCCGGCCAATAAAACACCGAGTTCATACTGTGTACAACATCGCTGCAGATGCGCGGGAGTGCGTGCGAGTTTTAAGAGGGAAGGGGGTGTTTCGTCGTCGTGTGCGAGCCACCCCATCCCCCTTGGCTGCAATAAATAATGGGGCATTTCCTCTGCACCCACTTCCTCGCCGGCGGCGTGGGTTACGGCGACGCCCCGCGTCACTCGGCGTCCTCCGAGGGGACTCTGCTACGGCGCTGGCGGACGTCGGGGGGTCAGTGTTTAAGCACGAGCTGGGGTGGGCCCTTCTTCGTGGGGTTAAAAGGGCTGAGTTCTGAGCTCTCCCTCGTAGTCACCCTCGGAGCTCTATAGGCGACTAGACCCGAAAGATGGTTTCCCGAAGTAGCTCCAAGAAAATGCTGGATTGTCCCTTAACAAAGGCCACGACCGAATCATCTCCAAGCTTCTGCTATTGTACCTAGCTGTGTGTCACCGACTCTAATTACCTCGCTGTCGACGAGATGTAAGGCATACTTACTGTACCTTACCTCGACCCGAGTAAACTGGAGATGTGGTAGCTCACTGGAATCGGATTTGGTAGGATCTATTTACAATTTTAATTTACATTCCCACTATTCCCCAAAATGTTTTTGGGGCTTTATGTCTTGTATACAGTGAGGTAATTAGAAACTATTCGCACACAATGTTACACAAAGGACAAGAACTGGCAAAGGGATCGGCCATGACCTTTGTTCAGGAATCATTCAAACATTCATCTGAAGCGATTTCGGGAGTTAACGGAAAACCGAAATCAGGATGGCCGGAGCCAGGTATCGAAACCGGGTCTTCCAGAATCCGAGTCTAACGTTTTACCAGTGGGCCACCTCACTCGATTCTTTCCAGAAATCTCTCCAATTTAATACTCAAGCGACTGCTTAAAAAACGACAATGGTTTCACTCTAAAGGTGTATCGCTGAAAATCTCCTTAACCACCCATCTTAACAGTGGGATCTCTGTAATTAAACCATTGTAAGTTTAACGATACGCGATGAATCATATTGGAAGGATGTCAGTGAGAAATATAGAATTTATGGATTTTACCAAGTTAACAAATTGTACGGAATTAACATGTTATGTACGGAAACAATCAACAAGGTACAAACGGGACATGGATTCTGCACAGATAACCTATATAAATGGGATAAAGCTTCTTCTCTTCAATGTGATTGTGAGACTGAAAAGCAGAACATCCAATACATTGTGAAGGACTGCAGACCACGTGTCTGTTCTGAGAGCCTGAAAGGCTTTCACAATACTACTACACAGCCTGCCCTTGACTGGATTTCAAAATTGGCCATTGTCCTGTAAATCTCAAAATTTTATACTCCTGCTTAGTATTAAATTGTATGGATGTGCTATAGTCATACGCTTCTTAAGGGCGTTAGACCCGTAAAATTTAATTTTTTTATATTTGTTCCAAACACCGTTCAACTTTTGCACATCAGATAACACGTCATTTCCCCAAATAAAAAAAATTAGGCCCAATAGTTTTTGCAAAATCACTCATCAAAGTCACGAAATGGCCATTACGGTGCAGCCAAAATAAAAAAAAAAGTAATTAACTAATGAATTCAAAATTACGGGAACTGAAAGTCAATGTATCAATGCATTTCGTGACATATTTGACAAAAGTTAGTTTTCAATATTTCAGTAGTAGCCGAAAGTCAAAGTTATGCAAAAATTTACTCATTTTCATCAATTTTTAAAAAATACAAAAATATATCGCTTTGTGTTTACAAAAGTGTCTTGAAGTAGTTCACATCATTAAGTATAGATATGAATTATCTTGTTTTTGTATGTTAATTATTTTTTATTATTTTGGCTACACCGCAACTACCATTTTGTGACTTTGATAGGTGATTATGCTAAAACTATTGGCCCTAATTATTTTTTTATTCGGGGAAATGACATGTTATCTGATGCGTAAAAGTTGAACAGTGTTTGGCACAAATATAACATTTTGAATTTTTACGGGTCCAACGTCCTTAAATAATTGCAAATTCCACACAGCATTACTGACATCTAAGTTTATCAATAACGTATGATCTAGGCTGTTCACTATAAACAGAGCACTCAGCAGAACTTGTAATAAACTAAAAATATTTTGCCGGCCTCCGTAGCGTGGTCGGTAGCTTGCCGGACTACCATGTGAGAGGTCCTGGGTTCAAATCCCGGTAAGGGCATATACGTTTGTGTCGTTTTATTAGGTTTAGTTAGTATGTAAGCCGTCCCTCATTAAGCCTGAAAAGTGCATACAACCGGCGGACGTTAGTAAACTCTCTCTAAAAAAAAGTATTTTTATAGGGCTAATTGATATTATTAATTTTTGACACTGGTTTTTAGCTACATGAAAGTTTTCATATTAAAAGTTGTAAAGATGGCTGCAAATTGGCCGAAAGAAAACTTTATGCACTGCTCACTTTATCGTTGACGGCTTATATGTATGAATGTGCGCACCCTACCTGGCAAAGCTTGCAACCCATCTAAAAGTGACTTTTGAGTGGAACTCGTTGTCTACCCCCTTCCCTCCTCCCCCTCCCCCCGTTTCTTAACAAGTGACATGTATTGAGACACTATAAGGGTACGGAAACATAATTGAAGCAAGAAAGTTCCATCCGATATCGGCATTATTCAACAAATTTTTGACGAGCGAACATCCGGCTCCGGATCCACTAACACTGAAACTTCTTCTTCAGTATGGTCGTATGTCGGTGCTGCTTCCATCTATCAGCCAACGGAACGGCTCAGGAAGACTTCAGAAAGTTTATCACTGAAACTAAATAAAACATATAAAATGTCGGCATCTTAATCTCATAGCTTACGTCATCACAGTACATAGTAATTACACGTGTATCTCCTGTTGATAACGTTACGGTTGTCTCCGTATCGGAGGCGCCTTGAATGTATCTTAACAAAGAATTCGTAACGGTTTCTCTTATCACAACGGTCAAATTGTAATGTAAGTTATCTCATGTCGTCATTTACCATCCCTTTAGGAACTATACCTGGACGAAGTGTGATGTGTTCCAAGTGCAATGAATCAAGACAAGTAACCAATTAGCTATAACAACGTGGACGAAATACTACTTTAAGTAAAGATCTATTTATGTCTTCCAAGTCAAAAACTTCCAGAGAATTCAACTCAAATTTAATTAAAAGTGTTTTAAATCATTAACTTAACTATTTTAACATAGCACAAAAGACTTGTTCCTAAGTACACATGTACATGTAAAAATACAGTCAGTCGCTGCCAATCGTAACGAAATGAACAAACGCGCGCCTATAATGTGATTTTTGTAATATATTTCTGCCTTCTTTAATAACACGCTTAAAGTTCGACCCGTATTTTTCATCCAGACGGTAAATTCTGTGGAGATTCGCAGTGGCGGAATTTCACAAGTGACTGAGAAAAACAAAACAATGAAGTGGCAGCATTCCCTAACCACATTGATTTCTTTAAATACTTTCAAAATGAGTTCTAAAAATTCACTGCCACGACAATTTAGCCACTGTAATACAAAACCGTCCTAATTGTCTCGTTCCCTTGAAATTGTATTTCTCATTAAAAATCGCATTTTCAATAGCACTTGTCGTAAAGTGCATTTCCAAGTAAGGAAAGCCTTCTGCAAAAAAAATAATACTTTTCTATTATCTTTACATTCTAAATATTTCCATTTCTTAACATTGAATTCACCGTAAGTAATAAAACAAACATATGTACGGTACAACAGAAAACGTGTCCTTTCAGATAGTGTTTCAGATATGAAGTAAGTACTTATGATGATCATCCATTTCATCCTATTAAATACGTCTCACAAAAATTGTTATGTTTTGTTTAGAATACAGCTGTCATTTCCGTGCCAAAAACTACTCCCCTAAATACTCACAAGCATAATTATTTGGTGAACGCTAGGATAAGTATTTATTTACATAGAATATTTTTAAACGTTATTCTTGCCATCTGTAGAAGATTCATTTTAATGGGAGAAGGGTCCAACTTTTAAAATTTTTTGAGTCTTAAAAACGTACTTTTCCTTGGACTAAAAAGTTATGGTGTTAATTTTTAATTGTTGTAACCGGATGCTTTCTGCAGTTATTTAAATAATTTAACCATTTAGCGATTATTGAATTTCTACTGCAAGATCAATTTACGTAAGATTAAATCACAACGAACAGTCATAAAATCGCTGTACATTCACCTTTCCTTCTACATATTGTGAAAGGCGCAGGTATAAGGCACTTGTTCACTCATTTTAACTGTTAAAAATTTAGTCACTAGTAGAAATTCCTACCGAACACAAATGACGTTTTGATATTTGCTGTTACCATGCCGATGCAAATTGTTTAATTAGTTAAATAAGTTAAGCTGCAATTTTATATTAACGTACAGCTATAGTATTAATTCTACTTCTTTTATTGTGATTATTTTTGTAATCCTGAACGAGAGCAGACATCGAAAAACTGTTACACAATTTTGCTAGAAACACTCTTTACTATGTTAACTATTTTTTGAAGACAAAATACTCATGATTTCAGCTAATTATGGAGTTAAATTAATTCGGATGAATAAACTATTTAGCCAAACATACATAATTTTTGTTTAGAAAAAATTAGACTAAGTACAAACAATTTTCAACAAAATTGTGCAGCCGTTTTTCGATATCTGCTCTCGTTTAGGAATAATAAAAAAAAAAGTTTTACTGTGAAAGCTTTAGAAATGCTGGATCTTGGCCTTAATTCGTCGCGTATGGACATTACTGTACTACAGAGTTGGATTCAATACTAGTGAGTTCAGGTCCGTAAGTGTAGACCAATTTGGGTTGTTACACAAACATTATTAACAACTGTGCATTGCATAAATCCCATAATGACAAAGTTAGTGTAAACCTCCGATGTTACTAACATTATTGATATGTCTTTTCTTCATTACCAAGTTTGAAATTCACCTTAATTAAAACACAGCAGGCCAACAGGCAACGTGTTATTTATATTACTTTCATGCACAGGAACAGTATTCCTACATATTATGTCACGTATATTCGATTCAGTATAATTGAGTACCACAGGATTGCTTGCAATGTGATGTTTCAAAAAAATCTTTTAACACCAATTTCGGCTTTAGCTATAATTCGGAATCTAAATAAAAATATTAAAAGTACTTGACTGATTTATTGACTTAAGACGACGTGGTGAATAAATTAATACTTTATATATTTTTAATAGAATTCAAAGTTATATAGAAGGCATCACAGAAAAATGACAGCAATCCTAGAAAAAACGTATAAGGTAACTTTGCCAGCAAACATTTAGCTAGAGTGGTGGGTTTCTGGTAATTTATTTCTGACGTGAAAGTTTTTTAACATTTTATTCCAGCGCAAGATAACATGTTACATCAATCCGTTACACTTTTAAAATATTTGATAAAAATTTTAATAATGGTTCCTATTTGTGATTATTCTTATTTAGTGTTTCAATACTAACTCGAAGACCTTGTAAATTTCAGCATATGTTTTTATGTTAGTGTGTGTACTACGACATCTTAAGAGCATTTAAGAATGAAAAAGTTATTAATTTATAAATTTTTATTTGTTCTAAACTTTGTGGTATTTATGAAGGAAGAGAGAATAGTAAGTGAAGAAAAAATAACATTAAAAAAAGTGGAGTTTCGAGTTTTTTTATTTTCCAAACAAATTTAACAAGTGTACTTCATTACCATGATAACCAGCATTTGATTGTTTCAGTAAGGTTAATTCAACTACATGTTAGAAAGAAAATGTGTTTTCTAATGGGAGAGCTTGGCACAGGGAAAATTTCTGCCACTAGTTTCGCTGCAATCGCACGTGTACCAGAAAAAATACGAAACTGTAGTAAAATTAATTTTAAATAGGCTTGGAAGTTACAAAAGTCATTTACCTTGATTTTAAAGTGTAAATAAACCAATTTCGCGTTTCAGATTATCAACTTAATGCAACTTAAAATTCAGGAAAGCTCTGTGATTGGTCAGTTTGCACCCATTAGCGATACTAGCGCTCAATTTTCCCTGTGCCAAACATTTAACATTGATCTTTCTAACTTGTAGCAGAGTTAACCTTTTTTTAATGCACTAGTTCGCATTAAGGAAGCCACGTTCACGCAGATTTCTGCTGTAAGCACGATACTGAAGTAGTTCCTAGTCATTAATTAAAGGACTAAAGCACGTCTCACTCACATTTATTTTTAATATTAGGTTTTACGTCTCGTCGACAGAGGGGTCTTTAGAGATGTGTTTCTTCCCCTTTACTCCACGCCTAATATTTAAACTACATACTATAACTGAACCGTTTTCGTAGAGGAACACCACTGCGAGCGAATGTTGTTATACGCAGAAAACTTCACAGTATTATTATAATACACACTTTTAGAAACGGTACTATAAGTACAGCACTATTTATCTCATGGAAAAAAAATTTGTGAGATTTGAAACTAATAACGCGAGGCGCGTAGATAATTGGTGCAAAAATAATTCAAGTCACAAAGAATTTCATTGCGCTGCAAATGATAGAAACTGCTGTACAAGTGTCCTCAATAACTACTCGCTACACACCTTCTATAGACGGTTAGGAATTAAGTGGGAAGTCAAAAAAGCCATGTTTAGGTTCTATATTTTTAGCCAATTCGTATCTTTCCGCGCGTAACGGCTGACGACGGGAAATATCTAACCTCACTGGACACGTCACTTAATGTTTGCTCGTGTAAGATTAGTATGCAGTCAGTATGAATCGATACAGTTTGATTTTTTAAAAAATCTTGATACTTCTATCAAATTAAATTAAGTCGATTTCAGTTGATTTTGTTTCGGTATTGTAGAAATTAAATAGAAAAATACAAGGAACTATATCGCGTAATTTCGCTGCCAACCATACAAGCAGTAAGGCAACTATAATTAATGTTGATTATATGCAGTAACGGCTAGTGATATTTTTCAAAGGTTAAATATTTTGTGCTAACTTCATTCCGAACGACCTATAATATACATTTTTTTCAAGTGTTTTTATAGGAGAAATTATTTTATACCTTTGGTACATTTTTAAAATGTGGTCTATTAAATTAATTTTATTAAAATAATATAATTTTTTTTATAATTATGTGTGTGAAATTTTGGTGTCAGTTCTGATATATGTTTAAAGTTTAAATTTTTTAGCTTATCGGGAAGTTAATTTACGTAAGTATTAAAATTAAAATTAATTTTTTTTTTCAATATATATATATATTTTTTTTTCACTATATTTTTTTACTATTCTACTGTATTGTCATCCAGTTCTGAGCTATGTTTAAAGTTCATCGAAAAATCTATTGCAGTATTTGTACTGAACAAACAAACATACAAGAAAACTATTCGTAGCTCGAAAACCTTACATAAATTCATTGTTTCGATAGTACATTTTAACATTGTGTACCGGACAGACAAACAGACAACAAGGCAAGTAGATAAACATTTTTAAAAGGGTCAGTACTTGTTGCCAACAAACAAAAAAACATAATAGGAGTACTCAGTTGAAGATACTAGATTGTCATGGCAAGTGTATCGGTGATTTCCCGAATCCCCGACAGATGCCAGTTCAGTTTGCTCACAACCTAACGTTGTTGTCCATGCAAGGTTGATCAGCGTTAACACTTTGGACTCGCATTCTGGAGGATGCAGGTTCATTTCCCGATTCAGGCCATCTTGATTTGGTTCCACAACTAAGGCCATGGCTAATTCTTCTCTCGGTTTCTGTCGTGTCGAGATGTGTGTCACCGTATGTAATTGCCCCCCCCCCCGGGATGTAGACATACTTGTCTTACTTAGTCTTGTCGAATTGCGCGCGAAGATATTCATGAGTGGTAGAGACCAAAAAAATGCGCGTTTTATTTTAGGCGCAAGCTAGAATCGCAGCAACTATATGTCTGTATCACGTTCACGATTGGTCGTTGACTTACTCGACACTTCCAGAAAGCAGCTGAGCCAATAATAAAACTGTAGCTGAATGCAGGCCCATTTGACTGTTGTCAGCGAGCAGCTAATAAACAGCTGCTGTCTGCACGATTTCACATATATTCCTGGAAGCTAGCCTACAGGTCAATGAACCCGCGAATCTTTCCGGTCTCCAATAAGTGATGACCCGTTTTCATTTGACAACTCTTATTTGAACTCTAGTCGCAACAACTGACAAACCAGAGAAACGTTAGCCACGTCCGGAATCAATAAACATCAATAGAGGTACGTCAATTTGGCAAATACATTCCAGATCAGATTGAACGCCAAAAATATATACTTCATAATCGCGTGTGTGATTAGCTGGTAGCTGTCATGAAACGCATTTGATTACTGCAAGCCAGTAGTAAATAAGTAAATGATTCATAGAACTATCGCTTGTAATGTTGTAAGCCAATGAATAATCGATTGTATCCAGAGCGTGTACAGGACTGAGCAATCTAGGCTACTGCCAGATGAATCCGCGAAATTGACGTACCTCTAAACATCAATCACAATATTTGGTTAACGTCATGCGCCTTTATAAAACCTCCTTCGGGCAGACAAAAGACGGACAACCAGACGGCGCATCGTGCCATCCCTGGGCTGGGCCCATTCACTAGGAACACTGCTATCTCGGCAGGATCGTAATGGAGTGATAAACCGCCCCAATAATGCTATGCGAGCGCTAAGGGGGCTGCGGCATCGTTTCCAGAGTCGTTTATCACGACGGCGAGCATTGCAGGTGTCAGCTGGCGGCACTCCGGGGTTACTCCTCCCATTGTACACGAGATTTTTAATGTGATAATTATGTTAATTAACGCGAGGCTCATTTTTTTTTTGTCCTGCTCTCTCCTCAAGGGTGGGGACCCAGATGAATCTGTGGGAGGATGGGTCCTTTTGTTACCGTCCTTTGCTTTGTGGCAACAGCGCCCTTGCCCCATTCTCCAGCCCTACGGGGTTGGCTGCCCTGGTCACGGGTAACTTCTGTTACGAGCAGTTTTATTTATAGTTTGCTTTATCGCGGGTGCTCTGTCTGTCTACTTCCCTTTCTCTCTTTTCCTGTACACCCTCTCTCCTGCACCGCTGATGCGGTCATGTCAGATACATCGCCGGCCATTGTGGTCTCTCTCAGACAAATCGCGGGGGCGGTCGGCCGTGCGGGGAGGGAGGGTATAGGTTTCCACGGCCTTGTGGGGCGACAAAGGGAGGAGGGATGGTAGGATGTTTTAGCAACACGTGGACAGGCCCTAAACGGCAGCGCTGCCCGAATATATGCAGATGAGGCAAGCCACTTCAACCCCCTCCCCACCTTCTCCGGGCAAAGTTCCCCTCCCCCAGGCTCACCGCGGCCATTTTACTTTTATTTTATCTCCCGACCGAACCGACCGCCGTCCGTCAGTCGCATGTCTTGCGGTGACGTCGCGGACCAACCCTGTGCGAGCGACGCCTGATCTACCGCGTGTTTTGGTGCCCGCGTCGACCGCCGCAGTGTTGCCAATTTTGTGGGTTTTCCCGCTGACTCTGGTGGGTTGTTTTTAGCCCGGCTGGTAGCGCAAATTGTTGCAGCGTTTAACAGTCGACGCAGCCAGTTATAGATGCAAAAAATAAATCGTTATTTTAAGAGTATTGCAAGAAAGGTTTTAATGGTCTCTGAAGAAATATTACTGTTAAAAAAGGTTCTTTTTTCCGCATAAAGGCAGGTCAACGAGAGAATTTTGTACATATGCGCAGTTACCTATAGTGAAACTAACTTGTTTCACAAATAAAATCTTCACACTAATAATTGAAGCTAAGAATGATGCTTTCGCATATTATCAAGAATTTCTACTTCTTAAAATATGAGAACATTTCTGTGTTTAATATTGTAGCTATCGTTATGCACGCAATGGTAACTTCATGAGGATGAATTACATATTTTTTATGATTATTATTGTAGTCATTGCTATGCACGCTATGGTAGCCTAACTTCATGTTTTTATGATACTATAGTTACCGTTAACGAACACAGTTTATGATTTTTTCATTTCATTATGCAAACCTAAAAGAGACAAAAAAATTAAATGCAGCGAAAATGTCGTGAAATGTAAAACTTAATGCTTCTATAGTATTTGGTATGAATGTAAATAACTAACTTCAATATAATATATTGACTAAAACATACCTTATATAGACAGAGAGAGAGTGTGTGAATTTGACGTGTTTATAAACGACAACCTTAGAGAAGAATAATCTTTAGTTCTAAAATTCATCTCCCATTTCTCAAGTACAAACTTATATTAAGAAAACCTGTTATTTAAAAATTATTTAAGCTGCGCTTATGGACGTAAAACTGCATACGCAGTTTATATATATATATATATATATATATATATATATATATATGCTGTGCATACAACAAGAAAATAATATAAAATTATTGATGTACATACAGCACGTATGTAGAATATAAAAAGTCTTCATTTATTTATGCTCTCCAATGCCATGGTCACGCTAGAGATCTTAAACATGTTCAGTTAAATACATTCGGCGGCCATGTTTGATTGTGTTTAAAGCTGAGCATATTTGTCAAGTTACATGACTGAACAGAATAAACTCAATGAACTTTCTGACCTCAACATACACGGAATCTGAAGTGTACTACATTTGATTATTATCACATCTACACTCAACATTCGTGACTTTTTGATTGTCATATTGCAAATTACTGCATAACTGATGTCTGTGTAAAGTGGATATAAACACTTTTCACCTAAAAGTTCATACAATTAAACGAGTGCAAAATGTCGGACTAAAAAGCAGCCATGTTTGTAACACAGGTCGTTACTGCTAACAGCCAACAGGAGAGAAGCATCGAAGATATGTCTTTCGAATCTACATGTGAAACCAGTTTACTTTGAACAAGAAGAGACTGTGATCTGAATTCGTTCGGTGCTCATGTAAAAACTCCATTAAGCTTAACATGTTTTAGTGAAGTAGTTCTGCCTCCAGTGTCACCGCAGCCTATATCACTTCTCTGCCGCGGTCGTAGAAGAACAGGTCTGAACACTCGCCTGGCAACTTGACCCCCTTGTTGTTTGGCTGCAGTTCACCAAGTTACCGAGTGTGTTGTGCGACTTTGGCACTGCAATCAGGGTGGTCAGGCTCAAACTCCGCCCACTTCCCTCCCACGGTTTTCAAGTGTTTACACTATAAATGTAAATAATTTATCAAAACGAAATTTTTTATCAATTTCTGAAATATTTCCTTCGCTCGCAATCCTAAAGCATCTCCAGCGAAAAGTGGGCGAAGTTTGAGCCCGACCGACCTGATTGCAGCGCCAAAGACGCACGACACTCTCGGTAACTTGGTGAACTGCAGCCAAACAACAAGGGGGTCAAGCAAAATACATTGTAAGCTAGGTGAGTGTCCAGACCTGTACTTCTACGACCGTGTTCTTTGCATATCGATGCTATTTATAATAATATAATTTAAGTTTTTATAAAGTCTTTTCCTTGTTAATATTTTTATATGTAAATGTTTTAATGTCTACCTTTTCGCAGTCCTTTGAGATGTTATTGATGTCGAATCAACCATGTTTAATTTTCGTTACTTTAAAAACGGATTATTGATTTTTTCTCGATATTTTAAGAGGTTTTGTATGCTACTCTGAATAACAGGCAGAAAATAAAAGTTGAAGATACTAGCAACAAAATTTAAATATCTGAGTGCAAGACAAAATGTTTTGAGTGTGCACGTAATAAATGTCAAACAAGAAAATAACTATCACGTAAGGATCTCGTTTATCAATACCAATTTTACTGGTAATTATATAGAATACAAAGAGAAACTACACGAGTCAGTGATTATTAAACCGTTCTGTGTTATTGCTGAGTTTCAAAACATAAATTCGAGGACAGTGAAAGTCTGTACTTAAAGGTAACAATGGCTCGTACATGGTACCATTTTAAACAAAGATTAAATTATCATCACTGTAATAGCTAAGTTTAATTTACTCCAGAAGTTACAGTTAGTGGCAAATTGGTACACGCAATGTTGTTTCAAACAAATATCAGTTGATAAATTTTTCAACTACGTGATCCTGATAGCAGAGAAATTAGCCTAAATAATCTAATATTTTGTATACGACTTTTGCCAAGCATCGCAACTATCATACTAATTCTATAACATTAGCTTAACCAAACAATGCACGTTACACGTCTTCCACAAGTAAGAAGTAAGTTACTAAGATTTGACAAAGAACACTTGAAAAAACATCTGTGTTTGCAGTGGTCTTCATTATTTACTGACATTGCGCATCTACAGAATACCGTACATGAGAGATTTCCGTAGCGTTATTCTTTGGTGTTGTTTTATGTAGTACACGTGGTATTTTTATTATGAAGTTACTGCATCTTATTCTTACCGTTACATGCTGGCTTAATGACACGTACTTATGCCAAATATGGTCGTTTGGTCACGTATAAAATTTAAGCCGAAAATAACACCTAAATTTAACATTTTTTTTAATTGAGCTGAAATACTGCGATTTAAATTAGTTACAATTTTTTCCATCGACTAACCCAAACTAAATTTATTTGGAATATTTTTACGCAAAGGAGTTTGAGTGGAACATGTACTGTTCACTTTTTTGTTGAATTAGAATACATAGAAGAGGTTACTAAACCATTTAGCACTGTAAATAATGTTGATAAATAGTGTTTCCTTCCTTAATGAAGATTACAATACTCCTTACATTAACGTTTGTATTAAAAATCAAAGAAAATGTGTAAACGTCGTTAGAATCATTTTTATGCCACTGAATGACAAATCCAGCCAGAAATGTTTATTTTACGTTGATCTGACAGTATATCAAAAATGTTAATTTAGTAGGCTTCCATTTTTATGTTTTTGGCATAGTATTATGTATCGCAAGAAAAATATTTTGAGAATTTCATCAAACTCGGTACAAATATACCATATACAAAGCTGACTTTACTTTTATGTATTTCGATCATATTATCCTCGTGTTTTGAAAATTGTGGCTATTTTGTATTTTTAGCAAAGTATTACGTATCTGAGGAAATATTTTTCAAAATTTCATTAAACTTGGTACACATACACTACATAAAAAGTTGACATTTTTTTTTAAAATTTATCATGTGTTCATATTTTCATATGGCGACCATTTCATACTAGCTTTTAATAACTGAATATGTTTGAGGAAATATTTCTCTGAAGTTCATTAATCTTGATAGGCAAATACTACTTAGAAAGTTGACTTGATGTTTTTGTTCATCGTATTTTCTGATTTTAAAAAACGGCTGTAATGTTTCTATTTTTTTTTATAATATTTAATATCTCTGCAAGTATTTTTCTGAATTTTATCACGTTTTGTACGCATATACTAGCTAGTAAGCTGGCTTGACTTTTACAAATTTTGTTCGTCCTATGATTATGTTTTCATAAATGTTCCCTTTTTTCTTAGTTTGACATAACTGAAATAAAAAAATGTCCAGTTTTTTGTAATCTTGGTGCACATAAACAACTTTGTAAATTGACTTTACTGTTGATTTGGTTTTTCGTTCCCTTTAGATTCATATTTTCAAAACTGCTGTTTTTTTTATTTAGAAAATGTATTTTTAAAATTTCATTGAACTTAGTACACATATACTACTGATGATACTGACTTTACGTTTGTATATTTCGTTAATCATGTGTTAATATTTTTAAAATTTCGTTAGTTTTTATATTTTTAGCGTATATTTGAGTAAATATTTTTCCGAAGTTCAAATATTTTGCACGCATATTCTACTTAGTTAGTCGACTTGACGTTTGTGTATTTCGGTCATCCTTTGGTCATATGTTGAAAACGTGGGAAATGTTTATCTTTAGGATAGAATGACATCTCAGAAAATTTTTCTCGAATTTTATTAAACTGGGCACGCATTCGTTATTCAGTAAACTGACTTAACTTTTGTGTATTTAATTAATTATTTGTCTAAATTAATATTGTTATTTAATATTCCTAGCTAAACGTATACGATTTTAACTTTTAGGCTTAATTTCTACCCACTTTGAGGAAAGTAGGCTTATCAAATACGCTGGTAACTTGTTTTTAAGACCAACCAGTATATGCTATAAATTTACGTAAATGTTAAAACGTAGTAGTAAGCAAGCTCAAAACTAAGCAATTTGTATTGTTTCAGTTTGCGAATTTATTTCTACAACAATTTCTTATTTTCTAAAGCCTAAACGTGTGTGTCTGAGAAATTGTTACTTAAAGTTGCATAAATATTTTGTGTCATCATGAGCGTTCAAAATGATTAAAAAAAGAAAAAAATCACACGATAGTCAGGAAAGTCTTGCACACACGCACACAATCGAATGTTAATAAGTGAAAGTGCTAAAACCTAGTAATTTCACAGGCATCATTTTTATTTTTCTGGTTTGGCGTTTTAGAAATTTAAATATTCGGCACGTCCCACTTAATTAAATTTTTGGAAGTCATAACAAGAATTTGATAAAATGTGGTGTCTATTATTTTCTTACTCAGCTGTTTCACTTAAAATTAAGTTATTTTATTTGAATTGGTCTCTTCTGAGTTAGTTTCAGTTCATCACCGTCTCTGTAACCTGCAAAAAGTATCTGCAAATTCATAAAACTGATATATAGGAGTGTTAAAAAAGGTATGATAAACATTTTTCACAAACATTAACGGTAGCGATCCTATACATTTGAAGTAAATAGTCAAATATACCCCGATTTTACCCGACATTAATAATAACACCACTGAACATCTGCTTTATTTGTTGCCTGATTATTCAAAGTGTTCCATATTGTGAATGGATTAATTAATTCCATACTTTTTTGGAAGGTTTTTTACGGTGTATCTTATTTTAATTTTACATAATATATTTGTAAACTCACAGAATCTTGTTTAACCAAAAGTAAATACGAAGGAGTATTCGAGGTATATGAATGTAGTTTTTCAGTAATGCTGATGCTATGGATTAAATGGCCGCAATATTTGAGACAGCTGAGACCTAATAGCTTATTTTTCCGTCATCAGCGACCTCAAGGTTGGCGGCGACTTGGCTCACTGTTGCCGCCGGAACCTTAATTAGCCGAGTGAAAATGAGGAATCGCAGGAGCGGTTCTCTCAAAGAGCATGAAAAGGGCGGGAAGATGTGCTCTGCGGCTCTCGCAACCTCCCTCCCTCACCTTCAACCCCCTCCCTCCCTCCCTCCTCTAGGAAACCCTCTCCCCTCGCTAATCTTTATGTGAAGAAAGAGCAGCGGGTCCCGACCCCGGGCGCCCGCGGCGATTGAGCCAAATTGGCTGCAGCGTTAATTGAATCAGAGTGATTAGCGGGCCCGGGTGGGCTTTGATGGCCGCTCTCGTCTTGCGGTTCTACCCCCCCCCCCCCCCCATTCCTTTTTCCTTGCCCGTCTGCTGGAGCTCAATTGGCCTCGCAGCTAAGTACCGCAGACTCCGATCCGTGCACAAATACTGCGCAAGTACACAAACACACACACACTTCCCTGGATACGCTAAGATACTATTAAGGAAAAATACATAGAAGTTGTGTCACCAGTACAAAGGGCCTTTCTCAATACACATAGGGGCTAGAATGCCACCAATAATTAGTATTCTGACTACTTAACTCCCACCCACGGTATTCAAATGGAATATCAGTAACAAAATATTTTTTAATTATTAATGAACCAACTTTAAAGTTATTTGCGTGATTTTTTAAAAGAATTAATGCACCAGAGAGAATTAAAAAAAAAAATCCTTATTTTCATTAAATACAAATATTTAAGTTACAGTATTAATGATTAAAAAGTAAAACAAAAAAAATCTATTTGGCAAAGTTTCCCATATTCCTTCTGTATCAATTTTTAATTTGGCACTATACATTACCAGAAATCAGGAACTGTATTGTTGGAGCTTGCATTACGAAACCTAAATATATAAATAAAAGTACAAAACATGGAAATATACTTTACCAACTTCAAAATAGAAGGGAAGATAAACTAATGATTATTACTTTGCGGACTTATGTTAGAGTAGGCAATAGCAAAAACATAAGAATGAATCTGGCATGTATTTTTTTTTCAACTGTCATATTAAAGTTATAAACAGAGACACTCTAGAAAATCGTCGGATTTTTTGCACCATCAATAACATTAAAACGAATCATTCGGAAAATAAACAAATTTACAAATTAAAACTAACTTATTTATTTTGAAAAAACAAATTATTACCACTCCAAACAGTGAGAAGGATGTCGCTATATTTTATGCATGATAATCAATACCAAAGTTAGTTTTGAAATTGATTTGATGGATTTAGCGAATTCGCCTACTATACTTGCATGGTTGTAATTTAGGAAAAGGGATATTTATCATGCAAAATAAGTAAGGTAACATTTGTGACCATTACATTATTTATTTGCCAAAATGTTACAGACACAAAGTTGTAGTTTTAGGGTTACAATCATTAAAGTTAATATTCTCAATTTGTGCTATTGTGCTAAACTACTGTAAAAATGCAGTACGTCTTACTGCATTTGATTCACTTTTTTATGTACGTTTGAACGCAGATAGTTGGTTTGAAATGGGTGCAAAAATATTTCATTCGTTAATTTAAATTTCTTTATGGTCATAAATTAGAAAAAAATGTATTTGCTCTTTTTAAAACAAATGTGTTAGTATTTTATTGGCTGGCATTGCTGAGATGTCTAATTGGATAGGATCAAATAAGGTATTATCAGTGATATTGAAAAGTTGTACTTCCTAGCATAAAGCGACGTTATAAATTTGTGGTTTAAGAAGAGTACGCGTGGTGTGGTTATATTATGATTCTGTATGTGATAGATTTTGCATATTAAGTTTGGAATAATTTGTCTATGTAAAACAGATAAATGCATACAAAACATTCTGGTGCTCTTAAAAATTACACTTACAATGTAGCAGACACATTCTCAGATATAATTATGATTTCCGTAAAAGTAGATATTCAGCAAGTATGTGAATAGGCCCCATTCGTTGACTAAATTACCTTCAGAGCTAGTTCGCATGTTCCAGAATACTGTTTATTATGGCGAAATCTAGCTGAAACCAATCATATGAGATACGAAAATTTATGTACCGGCCATGAACTGCAATTGGAAAAACAACTATAGACAGCCTACATAAACTTACCGTAAAAGAAGTTTACAAAAGTTTTGAGGTTATCATGGGAAGAATATAATTTCTACTTGCGTCGTTCAAAAAGTGATCCTAGTAGTATTTGCTTGTGTAAAAACAATAAATAAATAAACCGAACTGATTGTTTGCATTAGACCAAAATCTTACTAACCTCTGGTGATCAAGTATCCTGGTCACGAATCCAAGAAACACAGCTAACTTTAAAAAAAAAAAAAACCTCTAGTATTTGTTTGGCTAAAAAAAGTTGTGCTCTGCAGAATGAGAACACGTATTGTATCCATTGCTCGGTTAACAACAAAGTACACAGCAAAATTGAAGATTTTTTTTTTTGGGGGGGGGGGAGGGTTACGAAATATGTATAAAAATATTTTGTGAAATAAACTCAAGATTTATGTGAATGTAAACGAAAGCCCGTAAAATGGGGATAAAATTTTTTTGGATAACCCCATCAAGGAAACAAAACTAAAATTCTATAGTAATATACACTAATCTGTAATAAGAATATGTTGTCAGGACACGTTAACTCCATGTATGTAACCATGGCGGTCACTTTAAAAGGCACCATGTGCAGTTTAACTGTCTGTTTTTCACGCAATAATCCCCTTAAGACGTTCCCGTCTAGTCTTACACTTAACCACTTAGAAAGGAAGGGGGGACAACTATTCATAAAAAAAAACCATGGATCTTAAACAGTATGAAGATACAACACATATTTATAAACAGATAAATTATCTTATAATATTACATTGAATTGATGCATAATACTTCAGAATAGCCACAAATAAGCAGATATATATTAATATACTCCATTTCATATAACTTAAGTTTGGAAAAATTTGACAGCTACTTATGGGCAAAAATATTTTATATTTTGTGATTTGTGGCACAATGTAAGACATTTTTAGTTCTAAAATGAGATGGAAATGTAGATTTCTTCATTTTTACTGCAACAAATGAACAAACAAGAATAATTTTTGTGCCTGAATAACAACGAACTATATCTCCGATTCCTAGGTATAGTGCAAACATTTAATAAGTGAATCAGTGAAAATCCACTGATTCAGTATATAGAAATTTCTTTATTTGTTTTACAACTATAAATCACTTTCTGGTGTAGACGCAGGCGTTGTTATTGATGTTCGGGGGGGGGGGGGGAAGACAATTCCCTTCGTAGTTTGCTATATTTACATGTATTTTTTCGTGTTTTATAAATTGTGATTTGCTATGTGTTATTTTTATTGTTTTATGTACCATACTACATTATCATAAAATCATTAAGTTATTTAATACTGAGCAAAAATCGATTCTGTAGAGCATCCCCCGACGTCTTTCAATCCTTAGTTAACGAAGCCGATGTTAGTGCATATTCCTTGTCCTTATCTATGCATTGTTTGTTCACGGTGAAATGTGAAAGATCCGAAGAACCAATTTTTTCTGTTCTGGGCCAGTCCTATATTTCATATGCTTCATAATATGAACATTGTCAACCGACCAAACGAAAGAAATTAACATTCCGTCGCTCTCAAATTTTAACGACTGTCGTTGCAATCTTACTGACTGTTGGTAAGGCCTTTAAATTTTCGATTTTATTGCAAATAGCCTATCTAAAGGTAATCATGGTTGTCTTTTGCCAAAAATGTTAACTTTGAGATCCTGCCATGTTCTGCTCTTTGCGCGCAGGGTTTTCAAGACCAGATTCAGTCAAAGAGTTTCGATGTTCAAGCTTTCAGTAATTAATATAAATATTGAAGAAATTTATGCGATTTTATCCTGTATAAATTAAATTTTTACACGCCAATCATAAGGAATTATGTTTTAGGAAACTATTTATTCGAATTTTATTTTGCATGTAAATTGAGAATTCGAAACCACTATACTAGGATATTTAAATTTCAGTGAAATAAGTATCACATATATGACAAAACGGTAACAAAAGTAATCTTAACGCAGCGCAGAAATCAATTTATGAATTTTCCTGGTCGACGTATAGGATGAAAGAGATATTTCTATCATACAAGTGATGTAACTACTAAAACTTAGTCGAGGTTTTTCTTAGGTTTCATGCAGTGCATTCATTACATGTAGTGCATCTTTTAACGCTGAAATGCAGTTGAACTAATTTTGTGAAGGGCTTATCCTGAAAAATTGAAGAAATTCCCCGTTTTATTTGTGCTTTCATAAAATGTTATTTCAGTAAATTTAGTTTTTTTTTTCGTGTTTATTCAGCGGACACACTTAAAATAATTAATAGAAATATGATAGTTTTGTATGTTTGCTTGAATCTGCCTTGATTTATATTTTAAATCTTAAATTTCTCATTTTAAAGTTTTTAATTCTCAGCTCACATAAACGATTTCAAATGAGCACGTATTAAAAAAAAATTATTTTCTTCAAAATTATTGCTAATTTAGTAGAAAAATATTATGGGTTAGTTATAAAATTAATGCAACAAAAAAAGATGAGCTAAGACATCAGATAACACATATTTTATATATTTTCGGACACACGGCATAGCGCGCAAATGTTACCGTGTTGCAGAAAAAACCCTCACAATAAAAAAAAGGAAAACTGTTTTTTTGTTTTATTGTAGGATTTTCCTGCAACGCCATAACATTCGCTCGCAATTGCATATTTCCAAATAAACATTTCAATTAATAGTACTAACTCATTACAGGAAACGCTCGAATATGGTTTTATCTTGTTTACTAGATTTAGGTTTTATTGTAGGGGTTTTTATGCAGTACGGTAACATTTGCCTGCAATGGCGTCTGTAAAAAAAGGTTCAGTTTATTATAATACATTAGGCTTATGTTAAGGTGGAAATTCGCCATGATATTCTATTTATTTTATTTTGTAACCTATTTGATTGTATATGTTTTGTCATGATATGGCGTAAAATATGAGTTACAGGAAATATTATTAAATTTATTTGAGATTAATGGAACGCTTTCACTCCTTTCACTAGTGAAAATACCGAACTCAATATTTTTTTTTTAAAAAATTCAGATACAACAGTTCCATAACCCTAAAAATTTATTGAAAGAGTTTTATTGTTGTTATATTAAATTTCTCAACCATTCTATGTCCCAGGCCCTTTCACGGCTAAATGTACATAAACAAGTGTTATTGCCAATTTTATGATAGGCCAAGAGAGTGGTGGCTATTTCACTAAAATACATATATCTGAATAAGGTTTCAGTGTTATGAATATGGTGAGAACGACGCACCGTAGTTCAGGATCTGATATTTTAACAGGCAATTAAAAATATTTTCTTCGGTATTGTATTTTATGTAGCAATTTTTTATGAATATAATTACTACAGTAGGCCTATTGTGTGTGAATTCCAGAACTGTAACTACACTTTTACTGCATAACATCTTTGACGGAAACCTATCTCAGAATACCGCATCTTAAGCATTATTTCCAAATGCTTGTCTCAAAAATATATTTTACGAACTGCGATAATTTTTCTGGTAGCTAGACTTTCATTCTTCCTGTTGTACTGCTTGGCCAAGATAAACGTTTAAAAAGCAAGACACAAATTCTATGATACCGTAATAAGAGATAAAGAATGCTATAGTAACTTACCTATCATTTTTTTTGTGAAAAAATCCGTTCTCAAGCTTGTCGCAGTGCTGAAATAAAGTTTGTAATGCATACAGAAATAGCGTAACTGTGTTATTCAGTTGCATAGGTCATATAAATTGTAGATTAACCTTCACATACAGTTATATATAACGATAATTTATTCTGTTGAATATATATATACACACACGGATATCTGCAAGTACCGCAATATGGATTACAGTTTGTTTTGCAATAATATGTAATTGCCTTAGTATAAACAAACATGGACATAAAATATAACATATTTTTTATATTGTACGTGTTAAAATCTGTACATTTTCAATGATAATACATTTGTTATAAATTTTAAATTAATTTTGAAAATAATTTAAATAATTTGAAAGCACTGGTGTGACAGTTACATTTGCAGATATAAATCATCGTCTCTGAAATGCAAATACCAAGTCGACGAAACCACCCCGTTTTATGTTAAATATTTAAGATTATGTTTGTAGTGTCACTACGTGGCATACAAGAATTATCAGTAAACTGATACCACTCCGTAGTCTTTAATTATGACAGCTACTGACTGAAGATACTAAACACGTTGCTTAGGAGAATAAAAATCAATAAAAAACCAAACAAATAAAAATAGCTAATCAATGAACAATAAATTAGAAATTGCAATTTTGCGTACGAAATATTTATTATTTCAGAAGTCATAACAAGGAAGTACATTGTAAACCTATTCATATTACAGTACTTACAGTATTCCTATTTTATTTTTATATGTAATTTTAACTTTAACTTTGAATACCTCGCTATAGTTCTTTTTTTTTTTTATTTATTCCCATTTTCTCACATATTTATACAGAGGTTAAATTTCAAATCCTTTTAATCCCCTTGAGCATTGCTCTTTCGGGGATCTATTACAATTTTATGGTTGTACATATTGTAGGCAGGTTGTACATGCTGAGAATGCAATCTATATCACTAAGCCTATTTGTAGGCTTAATTTTTAAAACACTATATTTTATAACATTTTATATTCTAGGTCAAGTTAAACAAGATAGTAAACAGGTTGCTCATTTACACATAAATTAAACAAAATAACAGCAAATTGCACAATAACACATTAATTAAACAAAATAACAAGTTGCACAAGAACACATATTTTAAACATATATTTTAAACAATTGTATTATGTTGATATTTGATTTCTAAATAACGTAAATAATTTTATTTAAATCTAATGTGGCTATTGACATTTTATCTATGTAATTTTTGTTTGGAAACCACCTAGTATCGATTGTAAGTGCAGACGGTTAGCTAGGAGATTTTGTTGTGAGTGCTTTGGAGTATTATGTGGTAGGAACGTTTTCGAAGAAAAGTTCTGGAATGGACTCGGGGAAGACTAGCTATGCTACATCGCGAGCCTAGAAAGGCTCGATTTTATACCCACGACCAGGATAGTTTGAGATTCAGAGGTCTATCCTTGTGATGGAGAACTGGGACGAGCGGACGACGAGGACCTTAAGTGCTGCAGTAGAAGATTGTTCACGGTACTGTGACTTCTTTCTATAGCGACAGAGTCAGCCTGCACATCAGTACAAGAACGAAAGGATATCGTTTTGGAAAGACAATTTATACGATATTTGTACTAAGGCACGACTCTCTCGCATGGTTCTCGGTACATTTGCCGGAGGTAGTTAGTTGGTAATTCCTCTATTTTGATTCTTAAATCCAGGACAGTTTCTGGTTTCCTTTTGAGCGTTAATATCCTTCAATCTTGTCGACAGCCACAAACTATTAAATTTCATTTTCTCTTGTATTACAATATTATTTTTATTTATTAGCATTATCTCACGTAAATGTTTTGAGCAATTTTCTTTCTTTTCTGTAAACGAATCCACTATTAAATTTTTCCTGATATTCTGTGATTGACTTAGGTAATGGATGTTAAACTTAATGTAATGTCTTTCTCTACATGCATTGGTAAATGTTAATTAAATTTTGAGCAAGCTAACCTTGGCTAAGTCTCATAGAGAAAGCAAAACATGATAAAAATGTATACAAAATAAGTATCACATCGTTAATACCATTTTTTATTTATTTATCAGATAAAATAATATCAATAAATTATGATTTTTGTTAAATCCAAGAATAAAAATTATTGGTTATTTTATAAATTTTAGAGAACACGAGGATTATATACATAAAATAATGTGCCAAGCAAACAAAGACAGTATCTTGAATCTGCGTGAATTTCAACTTAATTACAATGAATTACAAACACAGCATAGTAGATATCAGCAACAATAATAGTGGTTCCAATATAATGTAAGTTTAATACTATAAAAATTCACGTCAAGCTATACATTCGATACACATGAAATTATGTACTTTGTAACACAACGATGAATAGTGGTCTCGTAAATTAACCACGCACTATACAGAAAAGTGAAAATAAGTATTTTATATTCTTCCTTGCCAACTGCAATATTGAAAACACATGGTCAATGTAATTTATAAAATTTGTCTCCCGTTCTAGTTTACGGTTTGCACTAAAGTGTTCAAAGTACTAATTCTGCTATTGTTTTTTAATATATTTATGTTAATGAGTAGCAGAGATTGAGTTTTAGATAAAACGTTAACAAAAGTAGATTATAAATAACAAATGAGAATCAGTTACAGTATAACGGTTGCAATAATTTCTAAAAATCTGATAAAAATAGTAGTTTGTATTATTTCTGTGTCTTTCATTCAAACAGAGGACGTGTCTTATACAAACGAACATTTCCTACGTAACAGAGTGAATTTATACCTTAGCGAAAACTTGTTTGTCAGAAAATATTCAATTTACTTTCTTACTTTAAAGAAATTAATGTAAAGCGATGTACGGAACTGAATATGATGACATGCAGTTGAACCACAATGTAAAGAAAGTTACCGTAATCTCAAGACTGCATTTATACAATAATATACCGTTAATTAAAGTGAGTGATTTCACTTCTGACCACTATTATGTTACAAGCAATTAGCATCAATAATCTGAGTAGTAAATTTGTTAGTAACGTAAATGAAATAACTTTGAAACTAATAATAATAAAAGAAGAATAATAATGCATGCGCTAGATAACAAGTGGATCCATAATATTGAGTATTTTCTTCGTCACAGATCACACTTAGTTCAGTTTTAAGTGATAAAACAGGGGTCAACATTTCGTTTGCTCTTAATTCGTGGTATCAGTTGTATGCCTATTATATAGACACCAATATAGTTTAAAATGTGCCTGAAATTCTGTTGAAGGTGTGTTTTATAGTGATATTATTCTGGCTTTTCTATTCATAAAATTAAGAAAAAAAAGGTTTAGTTAGCCTACTTTTAATATTGGACATAGAGTTAAGAATTGTATGCATATCACTAGAGTATGTAATTCTAGTAATCGTTTACATACGTAAAATTGTATACTGTTATGGACAGGTATTATTTTTGTAAAAGTTTATTTTTAGCGTGTTCTGTATAGCTATGAAAAGGTCGAGGCGTTTTCGTCACGCCGCCCGCTCGGTGTGCTTTTTATTCGGCAGGGGTAAGTCCCGCTGCCCAGCGTGGCAGCCGTGCACTGCGGGTTGCCTGACGAGCCGGACTTCAGGGCAGCCATGCCTCCAGGCCGCCTCTCATCACTTAGCCGGCCCGTCGCTGTTTATGGCCCACTAATTTCTACCTAACAAGCTCCGCCCAAATCGATTTTTTTTTTACTCTACTTCCCTCCTCGCTCGCCTCTTCTGTTGTTTTTTTCCCTTCCCCTCCCCACACCTCACCTTCACCTGCCTTTCTCTCTCTGTCCCTCTGTTCCAGTGGACTGTAGGGCGTGTCCTAACTGTTGACCGGTAGGTGGAGCTTCCATTGCCGGTGTAATTTAATAAACGACCCCAGGGTCTGGTTTGATCTCCCCCGCGCCAGTGTGTGTACGTCTCTGTGCCCGCGTTCACGAGTGAGTGTGTTTGTGTGTGTTTGGAAACACTGCTAGGGTAGGGAGCAGTTGCATACACTCCCCTCCCTGCCTAGCTGTCGCGGACCTGTTCGCAATCACGCAGTACAAAGACACAAGGTCTCTTGTGTGAGACCGACATTTAAGGCGGCTGCCTGGGTCGACGAGACTCAGATACGGCCATCAACCCTTGCCTCTAGGCTCGAGTCACTGTGTTGGCAAGCAGTATTTTCATCACCGAGATGTATTAAGGCTATGGTATTTCATTAATTTCAAACAATTGCAAATAACTCAAATATTATTTAACCAAATGCTTTGAAAAAAATTCTCGACTACGTACAGTCATACAATACACAATTTTGCCACAGCGTTTTTTAAAAATAATGAACCGTTAAAAATTATTTTGCTTCATTTTGGCTTTTTTTTACAACGAAATGTGCGATATTTCAGAGGTAAAAATCTAAAATGTGTTTGGTGTTTTGTAACAGGAAAATTCAGATACAAACAATGATATATAAGTGTTACAACTATAAGAATGAATTTTTGATATATGTAGTAATTTTTCTTTACAAAATATTTTCGAAACCACAGCAAAACTAAAGAGCGAGGCCTTAAGTCCATGGGTCTCTATTTATGCTATTTTAGTAAGTATTATTTCTTCAATCCCGAAAGGGAACATATATCGAAAAACCGTTATATAGAAATTTTGGAAATTATTTGTACTATGTAGCGTAAAGTCTTCAAAATATAAGTTGTTATAATTATGGCTAATTATTGACGTTAAGAAAAATTAAGTAATTCGATAATTAGCCAAAATTGTAGAAACTTATGTTTTGAAAATATTACGCTACACAGTACAAATAATTTCCAACATTTCTATGAAACGGTTTTGCGATATCTGCTTCCTTTCAGGATGAAAAATATTAAGCTCGAAAAAAACAGCATAAATAGGAAACCGTGGCCTTAAGGAGCTTGCCTACCTCAGCTCTGGCGGCAGCAAGGATAGGGTTTTACATGTTAACTATTATATTCGGTGTAGCTCAGTCACGATTTTTTATATTTCTTCCAGACAAAAAACAATTTTCTGCGTCTAGAAAAGGAAAATGTTGATAAATGAACCAAATTGCAGGGGGAAAAATTGTGAATAATAGTTTTCGAGTGTTTACAGTGCGAAAAATTCTGACAGTTTTCAGGGTATTGAAAAAACTACCTGCTAGATCCTTTAGTAGTGTGCGCGACACCGAGATGAATAAAAAGTCAGCGATGGCGTACATTTAGCTACAACACGTACTGAGCCACATAGAATATAATTTAACACGTAAGATCCTATGTTTGTTCCCGCCGTGGCTCTGAGCTAGGCAGCGTCCTTAAGACATGTCACAATAATTTGGGCGATTTTATACTTCAGCAAACTAAATTCCTGTTGTAAGGAAACGCTATAGCATGCTAAAAATTCTTCAGATTTGAAAGAGTCTTACAAAAAAGACTTTAGTCCTTTAATGTCAATTTTTATAACAAAAGGATATAGGACTAAAAATTAATTTTCATAACTGATTCTATACTGAAGGATAGTTTATACATGTGTGACAAATGTTACATAGTCTAGTGGTAGTTAACACTGTCAATTTGACTACGTAAAAATTGAAGTATTGTGGACATAGGCTACGTTACAGTAGTGCTAAGTCATCTCAGTAAAGTAATACTGAACAAAAAACACAAAAGGAAATAAATTACTTTCGTTGTAGTCAACGAATGCATAAACAAACAAACCATTAAAAATATTCCCAGTGGAGTTGTGTCACATCAGAGAAAACACACATAAGCAAAAAATTAAGAGATCAAAACGAAAAAAAATAAAAAAATAAAACTGAGAAATCTCAGGGGATACCAAAATTAACACAACACCCAGAAACTACTTAGCAAACTGGATAACGAGTGATTAGCTCTTCTGAGAGAATATCCTCTTTTCTTCTGGGTTTTCATCATTGTTTACTACTGTAGTCTTGTGTTTGTGACGTCGTTGTTGATGTTTTGTGTGTAACATTGTCTTCGTCTAATTGTTGTCTGTGCTGTCTTAATTTTGGGAACCTGACCATATTCAGTTTCGTTTGTTTAATTTTTCACCATGTTACTTGTTTTGAACTTTTAAATTTTTATTTGTGTACATTTTCTATCATTTAACACTATTCAATTTTTTAGGTTTTATTAATTATGTATGTGTTGCTGCAGACTATTCAGCTGGTTTTTTCCTGTATTATTTTTTTGTTTACTCTTGGTTTTCTGAGGCGACATGGCAGTGCAATGGCGTATGTCTACAATATTTCATTAAATAATGATTTTGTGATCAGTGGAGGACTTAAAATTTGGCATACAAGCAGACATTACTCACGCTAGTTTTCGAACAAAGATCTATCATCCTAAGCTCGACAGGCGGCCATCTTGTAAGGACGTTCAAGTGGCCAAAAGTATTTGTATATATTCGGTATATGTTATGTTTTCTGATATTTTTTTTATCAGGTTGTACTATTCGAAAATTGCAAGAACAAAGCAACTTAATACAAAAAAATCTGTCGTGGTAACAATGAGAATGTAATTTTTTTAAAATAATAAAAAGAAAAAATTTAAAATTGAGCTATATTACCATGTTCATCTGCATATTACGACGAATATTTAAGACACTACTACACATTAAAGAAGAGAATTTTAAATGTTACGATAAAATTTAAATAAAAATTAGTCAAGTTGTAACTATTAATTGAAAGCGAACGAATCGCCCTTTTCCAGAATAATTTCTTCATGAAATTGCTATTACTTCCAACGCCAATTGGTTTTGATCCAAAAAAGAAAATCAGAACTTAGTAATCCTAGCCTACGTCAAAAAAAGTTAAGTTGAGCCTATTTAATTTCAGTCAGTTAAACAAATTTTAGGAATAGCCATAAACAAAGTCAAAAAGAAAAATTTTATAATTTACTTCTATAGACATACATACGAGGAGATATTGGAAGCAGTGCCTACCACAAATAATTATTACAATTTTCATTAATGAGACTATATGGAAGACAATTTTTGTAATAATCGTGAAATATATATTGTGACATTTTATAACTTCAAAATTAATTTTGTGTATACTGAGAAACCTTGTTTGGTTATTCAGTTACTGCCCAACTCGCATTATACAAATAAATATTACACATTTCTTTAATCCGGCCGACTGCTATGGTAAACAAATTTATGAATCGTAATTTATGAAACTAGTAATTTATTTAATTGCAAAAGTAACTTGTTCTAGTTTATTCCAAAACAATCACCTTCCACTGATGTTTTTCTTTCAGTTTCTTCCATAACTCTGTACTATTCATGTTCCAGACGAAACAATTCAAAATATACGAGTATTTGTAAGAATGAGAGTTTCTTCCAGAAACGTATTTGACTTAAGCGTGTTTTCGAGAATTTGTCAAGAACTCTTTATCGTGTCATCATGAGGTAAAACGTTGTAACTCTGGCCATTGAGCGACTTTTAAGGAGAGCATTATTTCTAGTACAAATATTCACGAAAAATTTTCAGCGTGTTGCAAGTTCTAGAAACTATTTTAATGCGAAGTAATAGTACATCGTAAAAGTATTTCATGCCAACATAGACTAGATAACATTTAGTTCTGCCTATCTTAGATGAATGAACTAGACTGACAGACGATTGGTTTTATAACGCAATTCTTTCCATTTTGGGACGGCACAACACGTTTACACCATTTTCAGTGGGCAAACCATTTGCGTAGATTTACAGGAAATTTAAATGTTTGGATGTTATTTTCACTGTTTTGTATTTAGAGTGTGTAATGTTTCTACCACATCGTATTTTATGTCATGTGCCCGTTAATATTTAAGTTTGAAGCACGGAAAAATATTTGAGAGATGACATACGATTCTATGAATATTCGTTTTGTATTTTTATTTGTGAAAAAAAAAAAAAAAAAAAAAAAAAAACAAGTGAAGATAAAAGTTACCGTGCATGCATTGGAAACTATGACACTGGATTATCTTGAAGGAAATTGAGTAAAGGAAATTCCTAGTTTCACGATTCCTGAAAAGTGTAATAGGATGGACTATAAAATTATGTTAAATACTACTAAAATAATACCGTAGTAGCCTATTACACCATTGGATGTTTTATGTCACACATTTCACACACGCGTATATACTTCAAAGTAGCCGTTTCTAATTTGAAGATGATACGAAATATGCAAGAAGCTTGCGTTTCACCAAACGAACGCCTTTGGCATACCATGCTAGTTGAAATTGTATTTTAGTAAATGTAAGTGTAAGTCAATGTTTTTTTTATCGATCGTTTTCTTAATAAAACAAATTCTTTAAACATTTTTAAGGCAAAATAATATATTTTGTATTTCTGTTTGCATGGAACTCAGTTTTATTCCACCATTGCAGATAATATACGAAGACAAAATGAAAATGTATATTATTATTTCATAGCCTTAAATCCTTCACGTTGTAAATTGAAGTAAGCTATACAGTAAAATATCTGACAATTCACAGAAACAAATCTGGTGAATGGGCAATATTTATTGTCTAAGGATATTTTACGTGTTATTCATGACTTGGGAGTAAAGCATTTTCTGGTACCATTTAAGTTTTTTGTAAATACTGACAAAACCCTAAAGTAGACAGTGTTGCATAAAATAATTCCGACAGTTATACTTGATTTTGTTCTTTAAACGTAAACAATTTTATTTTTTCATTGCTTAAAATTGTGCAAGTTTTATAGTTCTGCATTAAATTCATAAGTGTTAAATTTTGGTTATGTTATAATACCTATTGAAATTCTATAATACAACTACAAATTTGTCGTTCTTTCTCCATGGCAAATAACTAATACCCCGTGCGAATAAAACCAGGCAAATTTATCCAAACTGACATAACACGTTCATAACAATAAGTATCTCAATATTCTGCATGGTGCAGATAAATTTTCGTGTATTGATGTTGTCAAACTGCAAAAATTTTTAACAAGTCAAATAAGCCAAGTCGGCGCAAGGTCGTCAAAATGGTTTATTCGTAACGTATCTTTAAATGGAGCGCATATGTCATTACGAAGCCAGCAAGACATATAGCCTAGTTAGTGCGTGAAACCAAGCGTGAAGTGCAGTCATCACAAAACCAATATATGTGCGACGTTCACTGTGTAAACAGACTTCGATCGTAAAAGTAAAGCCCCTGTCTTATGTGTATAAAGAGGGAATGAAAGTCATCTGTTCCGAAACTGCGGACAAAACTGACTCATGTCGCATAATCTTTAAGTGAGAATGAGGGAGAAATGTTTGGTCAGCGCTTAACATCAAGGTCTTTAGCGCTGGTGAGGGGTGACATGATGTGAGTACGGAGCAGTACTGGAATGAAAGAGCGGGGGAAACAGGAGATCCCCGAGAAAACCCGCTGACCAGCGGCATCATCCGGCACGATTCCCACATGCGAAAACCCGGGGACCGACCCCGCCGGGAACCGAACCCGGACAGCCTTGGTGGGAGGCGAATGGTCTGACCATTTGGCCACCGCGGCCCCGCATAGTCTTCAAATTGACTTACTAAACTTCATAATAACTAAAATAGCTCGCGTAAAATAAAACCAATAATTAAGTATTTTTATTTAATTTTAATAAAGTAACAATACTTCAGAAGCACTAATTCTTCGGATGGTTTGCTAGCACGATTACTTTCTTTTTGTCCTCATATGAGAATCCAGCGAATTTAATTCACTAATTACAAAATTCTCATGAACTCTGTACATAATACGGTGGTGTTTTTAAACAATTATAAATAATAAAGATACATTAATATTGTGTTCTATATTAATCTGTATAAATATCCAAACTTTTATTCGAAACATAACCTATCATGAACTTGTTTGTTGAAGTTATCCATATATATCATAAGTTCCACATTTGTTTTGCAGTTTTCCCTTCACAACCATAAAAAAAACAGAACAATTTACTCGTCAAAAAACTTTAAAAATTAGTTTTCTTGTTTGTCATTTTCATATTTTTTTAAAGTTATAAACGAAATCTGGAACCAAAACCTCCTCTCATAAGATAAGTTATATTCAGTATACTACATCATTATAATTTGAGTGATTATTCTGGACTTGGCTCAGCTTGAGCAGTACGACAGGTAAATTAAATATTTCTTAGTATCAATACGTAATTTCACAGTGAGCATAGTTAACATGGCAAATTTTTAAGTCTCACGTAGAACATAAGACATCTCATTCAGTTATTCAAAACCATATACAACATTAAGTGAAGACTATTAATACGTTTATCAAACCGAACGTGAGCCGCTTTTGCACAAACTCCTGAGCTAATACTGACGGTTCGCTGCGTAGGCAGTATTGTCTTTGCGATTGACTAATGTCACTTAACACTCCGATCACGTGACCTGTGTTTCGGCGACTTGGGAAGGGATGTTTTTCTCATAATCCCGGTCGCGTGTTGTTAGTAGATTTGACACCCCATCCCTCCCTTATCAACCATCCCTCACGAGGGTGTTATTATTATGCAGATCAAATATTGATGCGGGGTGAAAGAAGACGAAGAGTTCCAGATCAATAAGGGTGAGTTGACTGGTGCACCCTTCACAGCCCTGATATCTTCTCGCCCCCTCTGCGCCTTATTCCCGCCCGGACGGGTATTAGCAAGCGGTGGAAATATTTTATGCAAATCTTGTAATATCTACTAAAGAAGATTGCAAAATAATTTATATGTGTTCCCTTGTAGGGGGAGAACTCCGGTATGCATAAAATGACGTTCTTTACGACGTAATTTTCAGGGTTATATGCAATAGTATGGACAGAGTGATGAGAGAAAGAAAAACAAATAAAAACTTATAAAGTGTTTAAACTGAAATACACACCTTCAAAAATAAGAGATATTTTTCAGATGAACTTGCGACATTCCACTTGCAGGATTTTTAAAATTTTATTCAGCAGTAAACAATCAAAATAAAATCTCTCTGAAATTATTTTAAGCAGTGACTTTTCATACTCTATATTCCGGAAGATGTACGAAATTGAGCAGCATAGACAGATCAACACAGTTAGAAAATACTGAATGACTTAAGCTACGAATTTGTGCTCCGTCCTTTTCATTCTTAAAAATTTAGTCGTATAAAAATATTGTATTTCATCGTGAAATTCAAACAATTACTCCTGCCTTCAAATGAAAGATGCAAATAAATTTTTCCAGCACACACACACACACCAACACACACACACACACACACACACATATATATATATATATACACAGACACACAAATATATAGATGAATACTGTAAAATTCCATGAAAATTCTACAGAGTACGGTTATACAATTACATTAAACAAGTGTTACGTAAATTTTTTAATTAGTTGTAATATATGTGTAAGTAGTTTGCTAGAAGACTTCAGCTCTGTTAATTGTAAGATAATTTTCTATGTATGTATATGTATATATATATATGCAATTATTTAATACAAATTTAGTATCAGTATTTTGATGTATTACCTCCGCTGCTTGATAAACAATTACTTTTCTCATATTTTGGCACATTATTGCCGCTTTTGAATTTCATTTGAACATAAGTTAACATTCTAGACGCTGTTAACACAAGAAATGTTAGAATCGACATTTTCTTGTAACAGTATAATGTAATGTACAATTAATAATGATTTTGTAATAATTGCGCTGATATTCCGAGTAAATTTTATCGATTAAAATTCGTGTCTGTATTTACAGATTTGCAGGCGCCACACAATAGAGTTTTGATAGCACCACTCAGAAACTCAACGTAATAAGTAAATAAGATCATAACTTAATACTGACACTTTTTTATGAGCGCAAGCCTTTTTGTACTTACCACAAAATAATAACTATTTTTTAAAACATTTATAAACAAATTAGTGTGAGATTTGAATTGAATTTTGTATTCACCACTGAAAAGAAATTAGTAACGTTAAAATTTAAAAATAATTTTAGCGTGATGCCTATATATATATGTTTGGTGTATGTAAAACTTTAAGGTAATATGTTATTGTAGTTGCGTGGTAGTTGATTCAACTTCCTGTATTATTTCAACATTAACATTTTTTGTTTGTTTTCCTGACACTTTACACCCTCCTGTAGGCAAAATACGTTGCCGGTACTTAACGTGAACTATCTCAAGTTTTTGCCCGAATGAATAACTTTTTATGTAATAGAATCTAAGGATACAAATGATGATTTCATTCAATATTTTAACTGTTATAAAAAAGCATGAGATTATTTTGAGTGAAGAGCAAAAATCGTAGTTAGAAGCCAAATATTCGGAAAATTTTAAGATGACTGACACTGGGAACATAATAAATTTAAAGCAACTACTTTCTGGTTCTGGCATTGTGTCTGAATACTACTTAATTAAGCCAAAACACGTTAAAATGTACGCTTTAAGTTGTTGTGAAAATTACAAAAGTAAAAATAGTACTCTCTACTTGAGAAAGTAAAGCACGTTTCAAACAAAAATGATACCTTCAGTAAAATCTTACAATGTTTAAACTCAATCTATAAAAAATAACAGAGATACTTGCAAAATTTCGAATGATTAACTTCTCAGTTGATGATTAACTTCACTGTTTATGATTACTTAGTTTGATTAATGCAAACCCATAAACGACATTAAAGGTTTCTTAAATAGAAATACAGTTGGCAGTAAATAAATTAGACTCATAAACAGCAATTGAAAAAAAATAAATACAGATATTTACACAAATATATTAAGTTTTCTTTTAAAATAATATCGAGAAGTTACTTTTATATTTGCCAAAGACACTTTCTGCAAACTAAATCTACGGAAGTAATTTACTTAAGTTAGATATTTCCATAAATATGCTTGCAAATTATGTTATTGTTATATTAATTTAAATGTTTTGAAAATGTTAAACTCAGTGTGTGAGAAAGTGGTTTAAACTCAAAGCAAGATGGCCCAACCGAGACAGGATGCGCAGTTGTAAACACTGGACTTGCAATCGGTGGGATATGGATTCGATGCTCTGGGCAACGTTCCTGATTCCACTTCACCGCAATAATTCTCGCCGATGACGGTCGATTACTGATCAATCGATTCCTTAGTCACTAAGGACCCCCTATAATTCGTGCTGTTCGAAGACGAAACAATTGCACTTAACTACCAAGCTTTCAGACACATTTTTTTTTTTTTGAGATGGAGCATCATCAATGGTAAATAACTTAATTCTTAAGGAGACGGCTCAACCAAACACGTTAATTTATAGATGATTCGGGATAAAGTGAGCACTCAAAAAAGCCCCTCCTGATTAATTTCTGTTTTCCGCCAGTTTATAGCATTCCGCTGCATGTAAACATAAACATTGCCACGTGCTTTTATTTACATAGGCTTGTACAATGTTTACATTTACATTACACTGCTTCGATAAATGTTATCTGTAATATCTACTCATTAAATGAACGGGCTCTGTATATATGCTATACTCAATAGTAATCTTAGTTATACATTCCTGCGTGGTAACGTTTTATAACACTGTTTTCTCTGCATCGACTCTAACTGCACACTGTTGCCGTTACTTATCTCGTAAATGAATGCGTAGTATATTAATTTGTAATTCAAAACCGCCACTATAAACACACATGACACACGCAATTAAAGAATTCAAGTTTTGTCCAGCACACTGCCATGAACGACGACACAATTAACAAAAACAATTAATAACGTAATTTCTTAATGTGTGGAACAGAAAAAAATGTTTTTTTCTAATTCGATATGCTCAGGCTGGCGATCGTAAAACATAACAGATTACAGATTACTATGACTTCACATCATTTAGCAATGATATTCATAAACCGTTACTTCTAATACTTTTGAATGTGTTCATCAGAAACCCATATTTATTACACAACGGACAAACACACTCATGACTCAACTCGCTTTCAAGCGAGCGAAGTGGCGAGAACCTAACTCTGGTGCCACCTGTCGGTGGAATTTTGAACTACGTCTGTGGCGCGAGCGTTAGCGGCAATGTGTCAACGACAGGTTTGAATTCAGCGAGCGGTTGCATCACTTTGTGGTGGCGCTAATCAACAAGGTAAGTCAACAAGATCATAAATAAATATTTTAAAGTATGTGGTATACAGAGAGGTCGATTGCATTTAATGTTATTTCACTAATGCTGTGTTAAACTCAGATAATACACGGAACTACATGCAATGATTCGCTACCAACCATACAAACAATAATATAACTATTATTAATGTTGTCTAATATGCAGTAACGGCTAGTGATTTTTTTCAAGGGTTAAATCTTTAGCGCTCACTTTATTCCGAATGACCTATAGTTGATTTTAATAATTTTTATATTTGTACAAGGTATGGATTGTTTCGTAGATTTACATCGTGGCTATTTTTACTGTATTGCAATTTTTTTTTAGCTATAATACGGTAATATTGGTTAGAGGAAGACAAACTAACTTAGCGAAACAATTCACACTGAAGAACAGTGTGACTGGCTACGTTAACATATGCATATAAACCACATTAAAATTGGTAATTTATAATTTTTAATTCAGTAATTTTTTAAAATAGCTAAATCAAACCAATGTGAGTTTTATACATATTTTGGCGTAGCTGGTGACTTTTTTCTTCGGAGTAAATTATTTCATTTCGTTAAGTCAGTTTGTTTTCCTCTAACGCATACAACAGTGTTATGCAAATTTAGACTTTGACATACCATTATGCAAACACTGTGGTAGCTGAAAATATTCCATTGCAATAATAAAGTGTTACAATGTAAAAATAGTAAAACAGTTAACGCATCAATTTTAATGGTAACTGTGTCAAACCAAAATTATTTTCTGAGAAATTTCTAGAAGAATAGGTACTGCCCATGTAATAAGTTAAACATCGACAACCTTTTTATTTCTATACTTAAGGGGGAGTGTTAGATAATTTGACTGTAATTTCAGTTTTTGAGTCTTAACATTTATTCAAATTGTAGTAACAAAATTTTCTCTTCTATAAAGCCTAGGATATATTTATGATACAATACATGATATAAATAAAAATTGAATCTTGCGTTTATTTGTCATGCAGAATCACTGCAAGAGAATTCTTGAAAGTTAGCCAATAATTCTATTGCAATGATTCTACATGACAAATTAATTAAAATTCCCATAATAATAATTATATTTCTGAAGAACAAACGCCAAATACGAACATATTTATCTACAAACCTTATGTCAAAGAGTATAAATAGTTTCGATGCACAACGTTTTATACGCAAAAATGTTTTTAATTATTTTTAAGTTGGTGGTAGTCGCAATCCCCCATTCCCCCGTATACCGCCCAACACACACAAGACTACGCCTATGGTTGCCCAAAGAAATTCGTGGCTGCAATCTAGATAAGCACAGCAATCTTGAAAGCATCAATTAAGCGATTTATTCTTCACCATGCCGAATAGAGGTTGCAGCTTGTGAAACCTTGTCTGCTACAGCAGAAACATCAAAGGTACGTTCACATAACTTGAACGAAGTGCCGTCTGCACTGTGTTCTGTCTACGGAGGTCCTTCGTACCAGCTCGACCTGTAGCTGCAGATGCCTCCTTGATGCAGCCCCCGAATCAATTTATTCGCGAAGGGGACGTGGTCTAGGGGCGGACAGTAAAGGAAGAGGGTAAGGGAGTAGAAGAGGTTTGAGGGGTATGGTCTGGTCTGGTTGAAGGGGGTGGCGAAAGACCGGCACAATCAAATTGACTCATCCCGTTTAATGCTGCTCGCTAGCTGCCTGCCGACTTTATTTCTCTCCCTCCCTCGCCCCGAGCCGGGACTGAACTGTCCTCCCTCTGGTGCGCCCACCCACCCCCACACCACACTCCCCCCAGCACACCCCCTCGCCGGAGCATCACCTTTTAATCAAGTTGGATTGGGTTACGCCTCTTGGGCGCCCGGAACCCCCCGCCGGCTGTTGTGCGCAGAGGAGAAAGGAACCATGTCGCCCCGTGTGTGTGTGTCGAGCTGCTTGTTCGACAACCTACCTGCCGTCTCCACGCCACAGCCCCATTTGACCGTGTCTTCGTGTGCGACTCCCACCCCTGTTTCTGAAGCATTGGGACTTCGTGTGTCCCGATTACTGATTTATGAATTCAGTTAACAAATGAAAATCGTATGTGGAGGGTACCTGAGGGCCAGGGTTTTGTACTCCGTAGGTTCGTAGGCAATCTTCGTATCCCGAAGAATGACATGAAATGAGGCCCTAAGATGGAGAAGCACCGGAATGAGAGGGACGGGGGGAAGTGGGAGATCGCCGAGAAGACCCACCGGCCTACGACATATTCCGGCACGATTCCCACGTGCGAAAATCCGGGGACTGATCCCGCCGGGGATCAAACCCTGATCGCCCTGGTGAAAGGCGAGTGGTCTGACCACTCGACCGTCGCGACCTCTGTGAATTTAATTATTCATAAATACGTGCAAAATACGTGTTATTATTGGAGTCCCGCAAATTTCGCTTTACTCTTTGACAAGAGACGAGACTTCAATCTGTTATTAGCTCGCTCGATTCTTCCACTGGCCTACAACATCGTGGATTATAGCAGGTTACACATTGCGCCAATAATTAAATCTTCCACAACACGGTAGACCAATCCATAGAGCACACGATTTTTCGAGAAAAGAATTCTGCAACAGTTTGTTTCAATGCCTTATGTGCACATATGGAGTTCTGCTTCATGGTTACTGGCAGAATGTATTATTGCACAGACGTGGCTCATTTGACTGTGCCAACAGGTACAAGGTTACTGCGACACCACACGTCTGTGAATTGCGGGTAGAATTCTAGACGCTAAGAGTTAAAACCAGCCAATCACTGATCATGTAGCATGGCTACATATGAGCGCATTAGGCAACGAAACAAACTGTTGCAGAATTAATTTAGCGAAAAAATCGTGGGCTCTACCAATTGAATGTAAAGCAGTCAAATACGTAAATTGCATCACATAACGAATAGTAAACCATTACATCACAGACTCTTCTCAAGTATGTATAGATTAGTGAGGTCTACCCTGTTATATCATAATAACGCGAATTTTGCGGTAACAGACTAGACTTACTGCTCTGATGTATCACACTCTAAAAAATAGTTTGTAATTTTACCAGATATGCGTACAGGAGCGCTAAGAAAGTAGGTATGGTAGAATAGTTTTCCAGACATCCATGGAACACTCCTAAACCTAATTATCAAACAGTCAAACATATACTGAAGATACCAGACTTGTATTGTAACAACTGCAAAAGTTTGAATATTTACGAGACGAAGTATGGTAACTGTACCATACTGCGTCTGGGATAACAACTTCCTAAACATTCAATGAAGTTTTTTTACAGTGTATTTTGTGACTGCACTGGCTACGAGCCTCTATGAATGTGTACAGGAAGTTGGTCACTCTACAATAGAATTCTAAATTATTAGTCGCAAGCGACCTCGACAGCAGTCGATGGCATTGAAGGACAATAAGACACTTCGAACGAACGTACAACCGCTTACAAACTAAAATATTTTGGACACACGCTATTGCAGCAAATGGCGTGTCACAGAAAACCAGAGTATACAAACAAACAAGTATACAAACATAAAAACATTGTTTGTAACTAGCAAACATAGGTAAACGTATACAGTTCCACAAGGAATTCTGTCAGAGAGTTACACGAAAATAAATCAACACAAACGAGCACCCAAACACTTCGATTTATTATTATTTTTTTTTATGCGTGGGGGCTAGTTTATGTTTATTTATTGTCTTGTAACTCTCTGACTGAATTCCTTGTGGAATTGTGTACGTTTACCTATGTTTGCCAGTTGCTTTCCGTGACACATAATTTTCTGCAATGGCAAACCCTTCTTTTTTTTGTAATTTCCACCCAGTGAGAGAATCGTTCAACAGTAACGTATAATAGTGTGTAGTCTATTTTGCTGTAAGAAATTAATGTGATATTTTGCAAGTATATATCAATTCGTATTTCAGTGTGTTTAGGAGAGAACAGTACCGTTTGACACTTGATCGATTTTGTGAGAGTAGGCCTACATTGAAAAATAAATAAACAGTGCTTGGGAAGGTTACTCGAGGGTAGGACATTACACCCTAATGGCATACTTCTACATCCTTAAGGATGCCACCTACCACGCGCTTAGAAAGAGTTGTAGTGTGTTCGTAGATTAGCTTTTTATGAAACTAGCTATTCCACTTGTGCCCATTGTGTCAGTACACGTCAAACAATAACGGAAAGTAAGTTTCAAAGCATGAAGCCAATTAGAGTGAGTGAGTGAACAGTTTTTTGTCAGCGCTTAACATCGAGGTCTTTAGCGCTGGTGAGGGTAACATGATACGAGTATGGAGCAGCGCATGAATGAAAGGGCGGGGGAAACGGGAGATCCCCGAGAAAACCCGCAGACCAGCGCCATCGTCCGGCACGATTCCTACATGCGAAACGTGCCAATTATAAATATAATTTCGAACCCTTCAAAACGGTTAAAGACAAATTTTTCAACATGTTACATCCGAAAAACTACGTACGAGGTTCGTGTTAACCTACTCTAGAAACGTGCAATGGATATGCTTAGAAGTTTCCGCCAATAAATAGATGGGGTCACCATTGAAAGTTTCAGACAGGCAAGTGACCTACGATACCACTGAACGCCGTTTCAGTGTCATGCGGTAGAGGCGATGCCGCACAAGATAAGCCGGTCAACATCGCCCTTGGCTTCCTGCCTCATTCATACAAACACACAGCCACCAGGCGGGCGCCTTAAGAGTGCGTGCTAGATAAATAAATGCTGAAATCATCAATTGATTTCTACGCTTTTTTCGAAGCCAATGTGGATCAAATACTCAATGACAATCCTAGATAATGGTATTTGCCAACTTTATGAGTAAATATTTATCCAGAATTACTAATTCGTTACGCGTGATCTCTTGCGCCGTAGTTAAATGCACGAGGTTCCGGCGTCAGAGATTGTGCCTCAGAAGTTCGTAACACTGGAAACAATTTTGTTTAAAACGTTGGCTACAACTATTGTCTAGGATTGCTGTTGTTTAATTTTCGCAAATTGGTTTCAAGAAACCTACAGTTATAGATTAATGCTTTTAGCGTTGAATTATGTACCACGCCCTCTTAAGGATGTCAAAAATTGTACCCCCACGATAGAGAAGTGATGGAATGCGAAGGGCGGGGAGAAACTTGAGAAAACGCCCGCCATTTTTCCCACGTGCGAATAATAGCGATCGTTCGCGCAGGGAATTGACTTCGGACCGCTGTGTCGGGAGGCGAGCCGTCTAACCGCAACAGCACCACCGCCCCGAGCACACCGCAAAGTTGATAACAAAAAATTGTGAGCTATATTTTATAGATTACCAATGGTTAAAATAATACCGGGATGTTGACTCATTTGCACGTTAATGTTTCCGCTAGTATAGTAACTATTTTACTAGGCAGTATCGTCAATTGAGGCTTACCGAGCCAAAGAAATTTTTGGGACTTTTATCTGGAATTTTGATTCCATTCTAGGCAGGCGTAAAAGTAAGACAAAGCGCAAGAAGATATTGCCGAAAACGCCTGACTTAAATTGTCATTCAAAGCTGCAACTTACAAAATACAAATTCCTGAAATTATCTATTTGTGTAAAGTTACCCCATTTGACGGCAACGTTGTGGAACTGCCTACCTCAGAGCCGCTTTGTGAGCAAGGATAGTGTTCTACGTGTTATATATTTATATATATGGCGGTTCCCAGTCATTTTCAATGCTATCGCTTTCGGGCAACACCATTTTCTGTACTAAGAAAATGAGAGCATTGCCGCGGGAATATAAAAATGTAGGAAAAATTTATAAGAGATGTTTTCGAGTGTTTCGACACCTAAAATGTTTATTTATCCATAGTCTTCAGGGTATTTAATAAACATCTCTCCGAGATGAACATATATTCTGTTGTGCCATATGTAGCTCCGTTCAGGTACCGAGCTACACCAAATGTAATTTAACATGTATATCGCCATCATTGCTCACGCCAGGGCTACGAGGAAGGCACGGCCAATAATGAAAAGTTTAAACAACGATATGATAGTCCTAACTGACTACAACATTAGGTCTAAATGCTATTGAAATGCATGTCTCCGAAGTTTCTATCTACGTGGCAGATATTTAGATTTTTTTAGAAGATATTTTTTTTTCTTATTGAAATAAAATCGCTAGTGAGAAATATATTTGCATTAATTTAATGTACTAAGTTCGTTCATTTAGTAAATTACAGCTGACAAATTATTTACAACTTGGGATTCTCAAAACGTTTGTGTCTATGGACAGCTACATTTGTTTCCAAAGATGATAAACATTTCATACAAGGAGATATATTAATCACTAAACAACAATTTTTTCTGAATTATTCTGAAAAACTTTCTGGAGTTCCTGAAGCAAAGACATAAATGCTAACTAATAAGAAACATGTGTATGCGTGCACTGGAAAGAAATACTGAGATATTACAAGGGTTGGCTGAATTTAAATGGATTCCATATATTGTTATTATCAATGTTTGATTTGGCAACAGTGCTGAAAGAAACAATTTTGAATAGTTATATACTGTGCATAGAAATAATAATTAACATGAAACATGAAATAAAGTTGTGAGTTATTTTCTTCTTCTACTTTGTGTTTTTTTTTTAAGTGTATACGTAAGGTCAAATATAAAAATATATGTATGGAAAATACTTATTTGTTATAAAAATTGGTTCTCAAATATTCTAATTTCCACTTTCCTTTGAATTTCTGTCACAGCAGGACAAGTTTCAGAAGAGGTGTTACGTAGTTCTACATCATGATGACAAAAATTATCTTTGGTGTTGGTCGCAAAATGTATCAAATAATTTATAATATTAACTGTAGAGGAATGTGATATGCAATACCCAAACAACGTTTCAAATTTCTGGATACAGCAATGTAATTTTCGTAAAATTTCACTTATGCCTTGTTTAGTGAAGTAATTTTTGTCGAATAACTTCTTATTTCTTAAAGTGTGCTGACAGAAAAAAATTTAATACAGGATACTTTACTTTATGGAAAGGGTAAATTACAAAAATTATACATTTATTTAAGACTGTCAAATAATTATTTTGATAATTAAAGTACTCACGTTCCTTATTTACAATTCCTTAAAGTACATAACCGACATTTCGAATCCTTTAATTTATTATTTATTCTATGTACGCACTACTCTGTTCTCCAACAAAACTAGTTAATACAAAACATTACGCATATGTTTCTGCAACACGTACTTAATTATCATAAATAAAATTTTTTCTTAAGGTGAATTGCGTACGGTCATCGTTATTACTTCAGCATTTTCCAAGCTACTATCATTCCTGAACCCATATCAATATTTTTGACATTTCATCCTCTAAATGTTAGTTTAATACACCTTTTTACAATGTTAGATAATAAATCACAACCATGTAATCTGACATTTGTTGGAAGGTAAGAAATAACACTTACCTTCTTATCTTCAAACAAGTGTTAAATAATACGAAAGTAGTTTACTATCTAAAACTGTAAAAGGAGAAACTATAGTAACAGAGTATGTTATGTCAAAAATATCTGTACGGTTTTGAAAACCTTGTACCGGTAAAAATAATGATAATTACGGACGATTGTGAACCATTCTCCTTAATATTTTTGGATATATGTTAACAATTAAAATTTATGAAAAAAGGTTATGATGATTTCCTGTTGCTTTATAAGTACACTTAGACACATCGCTCTTAAAATAAGAATGTTGACACGCACTAAGAAATTCCTATTATTTAAAAAATATTCTCTTAGATACAGTACGTTCAATGCATGTACTGTAATTTAGTTTTACTTGACCACATAATGTAATAAATATTTTAAAAAACTATCTGGTATGAAGCGGAGCAGTATTTTTCAGTTATAGTTTAACGGATTAGTTTCGGAGTTCAGTTACAAGATGTTTAATATAGGACATGTTCTTATGAAACAAAATATTTAGTTTATTTTGCTTTTAGCCGGAAGTTTCAACAAGGGGGACTTGTAACTAAACTAATATTAAATACGCATACATAAAAATGGAATTACACATTAATGGCAGACTTCCCCCACCCATTTTCTTCCGCAAATACCTTCCTCCATTTTTTTAGTCCAAAATGAAACTGTCAACCTCATTAGGCGCGGAGGTTACAAATTGTTAAACTGCAATGTCTCCTGTTATAAAATATACCAAACTCATTTGTGTTTCACTACTTACGTAAAGGCCATGACTACTGTCATTCGGTGCGAAAAGTAAACACAGGCTCACAATATGACAGTTATAGTAGACCCACCACAGAGTAATGCCGATAACTTTTCCAAACGATCCGTAATTCACATTTGTAATGATTTATGCTAGGAGATGCAGCAATAAAGCACTGGACTCTAAATCGAAAGTGCAAAGGTTTTGGTTCTTCTATCATAAATTCACAATTCTAGTGTTTTACGAATTGGAGGGAATGTTGTAACGTAACAGTACCTTAATATAAGTTATTGCCGCTTCCCTGATGTTCCTGGTGTTCTGATTCTCTGTAAAACTTGAGTATGACTTCGTTGTGCGCAATACCTTAAGTACTAATGCCTATTTCATTCCTACTTTGCTTTACCTGTAATATTCAAGAAACGTCTGGTTCGCAAGATGTTAGTGATGTTGAGTTATAAAATCACATATTAGTAGACTATAGCGGTTGTATAAACATATAAATTTCTACGAGATATCATCAGGAACGAAAATTATTTAAACAGGCTTTATCCACTTTATAAAAATTGTTATATTTTTGCCAAATTAAAAAACTAAAAAATTTATACATAAATTAAATAAACTAAGCATTTTTTTTAAACATACACTAATTTTAACAATCAGAACGTGTGAAAATTTGTCACATGAGTTAGTGAACTAGCGTGTTATAATCATTAAATGTAATATCATCATAACGATATTTCAGAAGATGTAAAAAATATATCGGTGTTTCACGATAGTGTAAACAACAGTTTAAAATTATTTTATACACCATCATTAAATTATAGGAATATTTTTAAATTTTGAAACATTTGTTTAAGTGACGAAAAAAAAATTTTCTCTTTAGTTATTACCAGAGAACAACAAAGGCAGCCAATCTAAAATTGTAAACATATGTTTAAGTTTCGCATTTAGATAATGAAATAAGGGTAAAGCTAAAGCTGGTTGCCTAACGTACAGGCAAGAACGAAAAAGTAAGCAATTTAAGTTTAGTTTATGTTTTTCATGTAGAGAATTCGTATGTGTCCGTAACATGTTAAAATATAAATAGGAACGGGAATTTTTGGTGAGAAGATTTTTGCCCCACTTTGTTACAGTGCCTTACGTACACATCTGCAGCTCAACTTCATGGCTATTGACAAAGAGTTTTTCGACTGTGCCAAACAGTACACGGATAACTGCGACACATCACGTCTGTGATTTGCAGGTTTAACCTCCACACGCTGGGCGTTAAGGCATCCAATCACTGACCACAAAGCAGAGATGCAGGTGCGCACGAAAGGCACTGAAGCAAAGTGCTGAAAGAAACATTTCGCGAAATTTCTTGTCCCTAGACATAAACATAGCAATGTAAATAAAAATCACTGTTTGTGGAATGGATCTTGTCATACTCATTAGTTAAATTTTAAAACTAAAAGATTATTGTTATTACTATTAATAGTACGATCTTGAAAAATGTTCACTTAATAATGTGAACAGCCTATAAGACGTCTGCTACCGCTTTGCCTTGTATTGTTTACGTAGGTTGGAGACTTGTGCCGCTGTTGCTCGCGGGCTGCCGACACTCGGGGGCTGGTAATGGACCGCTTGCACAAACTGCAGCGCGGTAATAGCCACGCACTTCTTTCAAGGCAATCCGCGCGGGGGATATTCGCAGGTTAGCCGGGCTACGCCGTTTATTGTGCCGAGGGGCTGTAACTTAGGCAAACAAACATGGCGGCTGCGGTGGCGCCCCCTTCCGCAATGGCTGGTCGTGTCGCGGGAGAGGAAGGGGATGTCTTCGGCACCTTAACTAGCGCGCAAGAGATAAATGGTTCGGTGGCAGCACTACCCCCACCCCCTAGCCATCTATCGAGGGCGTAGGAAGGATCACCGACATGCAGACGCCGAATACAGACTCCTGACAATACACTGCTTGACTTCCGAAACACACCTCGTTTGGTTACCACACAACGAGCTGAAGTGACGCCGAGTATTTTTCTTGTTAAGTTGGCAGTCTGGGTGAAGGTATTTTGCGCGTTATAGACCTAGAAGTGTGGTAAGGACGATACAACACACGCATCACGCCCTGCCCTAGCCTCTAGGCGCAAGTCGCTAAACTGGAAACATTCAGTGCTGTCGTCATTTTATAACGTAATATTAAATATAAAGGTGTATTGTACATGACTATAACATTTAAAAGATTTGTTTATTTATTTCGTCTTTCATTTACTTGGCGAAGTTAAGGCTAAAATGCCTTCTCTTACACTTAACCAAATTTTAAACAAATATCACGTGCACAAAGGTAGCAATAAAATGAGTTGAAATCTAACTAGAAACAATAGAAAATAGTAACTAAGAATATAAAATTGACGTAGTTAAAATAAAATAAGCTGACAGCTTTGACAAAAATTAAATGAAAAGTAATCTAAATCCTGGAATACACTTGCAACTTACAGCGTACATTTTCTTCCTTGCCTAAAAAGGACCACAAAGACACCCATTTTCGTCATTTCTACAGGGTGAAAACTGACTTTAGAGGTACATGGAGCATTGAAATGGGTATACTCGTGTGTTACGTTCTTTGAGCGTCATTTATAAATAAGTATAACTTACGTACGTTTAGCAATTTTCGAATAATCTTGTAACTGCCGAAACCCTGCACGTGCTTGGCCCTCTGGGTAGGCATTCCTCTAGAGGGACTGATCCGTCTCAGATCGGATTTTCGGGTTTTCTTACAAATTAGCTAGCTACCGGTGGAAGTTGGAGAACAGATTCGGCTAGAGAGTCTTCTGCTCAGGACGGCGACCGCACCTACGGACTCTTGGTTAGAGTCTTGGTGCGACCCTCTTGACTTAGAGCGAGCACCAGCGGAATACTTCTCTACCTTCAACGAAGTGAGTGAAGAGATTTTGGTCAGCGCTTAACATCGAGGTCTTTAGCACTGGTGAAGGGTAATACGATGTGAGTAGGAAGCAGCGCCGGAATGAATTGGCGGGGGAAACAGAAGATCCCCGAGAAAACCCGCCGACCAGCGGCATCGTCCGCCACGATTCCCACATGCGGAAATCCGGGGGCCGACCCCGCCGGGAATCGAACCCGGATCGTCTTGGTGAGACTCGAGAGGTCTGACCCCCCGGCCACCGCCCCTCCCCCCTCCCTTTTCAACGAGGGTACGAGCGGTGAATCTCCTGGTGGTTTAGGAAAGGAGAGCAATCCTTTACCTATCTCCTATCTCGCCTTACCCTAACCCTTCCACTTGTCTATATTTCTGATGTACTGTTGTTATTTCCTTGTAACTTCTATAATAACTAATAAACTCTGTTACCTTTCACCCCTAGTTTAATTATCTTCCCCTTCACGGCTAAACCTTAAAACAATATGATGGTTCCAACAATTTTAGAAAATCGATTAAGTTTGTATATATGCCCTGTCGTGACAAAAATTTTCATACATCGACTGTAACAGAAGTTACCGAGAAGAACCTGATAAATCCAAGGTGATATGAATTAATACCCCTTTAAGGGTGATGTCTTATCCGGTACCCTGGCGAGAGAAAGGATAGCGATTTACATGCAATATTAAACTAGGCCGGATTTAGGCCTTGTTCCAAATAACACAAATAATTGCACTCAAGTACTCTCACTCGGAAGTGACGTCAGAGAGTGTTGTTCCATAATGTAAAGTGCGAGTATGTGAGTGCGAGTGTGTGAGTGCGGGTAGCGAGTGTTTGTAAATGCAATCTATATTCACACTCTACATGGAGAAGTGTTTTTGTTTACTGCTGTAACGTTTTGCGACCATTATACTCTCAGGTATGTCGAATAACTATTGTAATATTTTAGAACAAGCCACTGAATACACGAAACCGGCTATTACACTGTGGCCGGTAGTGTGCGAGTGGGATTATGTATGCATTCAAAATGATTTGGGGGAATTATGGAAGTGATTGCGAATGTGAGTGCGAGAGCGAGTGCGATTGCTAATGTTGAAATATTTGGAACTCAGACTTCGTGATTTGCCTACATGTAGGCACCTATGCCGCCTCTGAATATTTTCTTTATCACGGTACGGCCCTCATTGCTATAAATTTCTTTCGGGCAGTTTAGTTGATAACCCGAATATTACGAACAAATGGGCATTTTCATGTTCAGGAAAAACACTTGAAAACATGTACTTATAATCTTCCCTGCGTTTTTTATTCCTGTAGTAATATTTTCTTAATATTCGTGGAGGATCTGTTGTGCTTCAGAAAGCGTTATCGTCAAAGGTGAATGATCCCCTCCTAATACGTTTGAACATTTAAATATATATCCTTGCTTTCGTTAGGCTTCCAAGTAGGCAGCACCCTTAAGACCAAACTAGTTTTTTTTTTTTTTTTTCACATTGGTTCATAAAACTCACAATTATTTAACGGGATGCTTTGAAAAAATTCAAGACTAAGATAAGTCATACGATGCACAATTCTGTGTAGGCGTTTTAGAAAATAATGTACTGTTTGTTCGCAAATAATAATAATAATAATAATAAATAACATTCTTGATTTTCGCTTTACTTCATAACACAATTGGTGATATTTTAGGTGCAAAAATATGAAAAACTATGTAGTTTAATGCTACCCAAAAATTTGTGAATGTTGATTATATATTTGTGACAAAACAGTGGATGGGATCTTCGATACGAAAATGTTTTTGCTTAAAAAAATATATATTTTTTTTAAATTCGCTGTAAAGCTACCGAGCCTGGCCTTAATGACGACAGCGTGTCCCTAGATTCCTTAAGACTTTTGAATTAACACTATTAAGAACATCACGCCGAGAAAGATGTTTGATACAGCCGACCTTGAGAGTTAATTTAATAAAAAATTTTGCCCCGTAGCTGGTTTTGCTGACACAACACAAGCTTTAGTAAGTTTAAAACATATGTTTTATCACAGAAACAAAACCAGATTTCCAAATGATTCTAATATAGTCCAGCCAAAAAAAATAAATAGTTCTATAAAATGCCGTTGGCCAGGTAGATGCAACAAAAAAAAATTAAATTAAAATTATATACAGTATGTTGCTTTAAGTGAGGCGACATTTCCTTATGAAAAATTTACCTCTAATTGTTTACGTTTGGTCATTCCTCAAAATTAAAATTTTCGTTGTTCCCTGCAACTTTCCAACTGATAATATAATAATATGCACCGAACAATGGATGCCTTGGGGGTTTTTAGTACAGTGGGAAATGTTTTGAATATTTTTACGGGTGGCATTAGAGTGACAATTCGTTTCCGAAGTAAATTATTTTACTAATGCGAGTTCTCATCATCGGTAATACCAAATCAGAAAGCAAGGGACTACCCTGATAAATGATTAAATCTATTTAGATTCCACTATACACTTGACGTAAAAATTCTTTGTTTTAAAGCCGTAATATTTGGTTTAGAGCATAAATTAAAAATTTTGGTTTGAAGAACCAATTTCTATAACATTTCTGCGCTAAATCTGTTTTATGCATTAAATGCAATTTGTAAACAGTGACAGAAAAAAAATTGATACTAATTTTTTTCTATCACTGTTCACAAATTACGTTTATTAAGGAATGCAAATTCAGGGCAAAAATGTTAAAGAACACATACATTAAATAGTTTCTTCAAACAAACATTTTTTTATTTATACTCTAAACAAATATTACAGCTTTAAAACAAAGAATTTGTACATCAGGTGTATAGTGGAATCTTAAGTGGCCGTTTACCCAAGAAACAAGTGCTACTGCCGATATATGTTTACTCGGAGCGTGAATTATGTCTACGTAGAAATATCATTCAGTGACCGTTACACGCGTGAAAACTAATTTCAGATCCTCCCCTTATCGGCAAAGTTTACTTCATCGCTGGCGAAAGTGGTGAAAATGGGTGCTTTGCAGTCCTTTTCAGGTATGAAAGTCTTGGCGTAGAATCATTATAAAGTTACACGCGTTTACATTATGACTTAATATCAAGGTCACGGGTCTCTATTCATGGTATTTTAGTAAGTGTTACTTTTTATATCCTGAAAGGGAGCAGATATCCCAAAACTATTACAAACAAATTTTGGAAATTGTCTGTACTATGTACACTAATTTTTCCATAATAAATGTTTCTATAATATTGACTGGTTATTGACTTTAAGATAATTTTATTAAGTCTATAATTAGCCAAAATTATATAAACTTGTGTTTTAAAAAATTGGGCTACATAGTACAAACAATTTCCAACACTTCTGTGTAATGGTTTCACGATATCTGTTCCCTTTCAGGATTAAAAAAAATTGAACTCACAAAACAGTTTAAATAGGAACCCGTCTAGTTTCTACATTTTAGATATATTAATTTTTTACGCCTAACCGAGAGCAGATATCGGAAATCTGTCTGGCAATTTTATTTCAAATAGTTTTCCCCATGTTTTTTTTTTTTTTTAAACACTAAACACTAAGGTTTTAACTTAGTATGCAATTAACGTAAATTTCGTTAGTTGACTTATTGGTTGAAACCTTAAGTATATATATTTTTGCTTTTGAATAAGTTACCAATCATGGCAAAACCCATTTCAAACAAAACTGCCAAACGGATTTTTTATATCTGCTCTATTTTAAGTTTTTTTTTAAATATTACCGCAATAACAGTAGAAACTAAAGAACATGGCCTTAAATATTACATCTTAAAATTATAGGGTCACCTTTAAACGTCTCATATAGTCGGTCTGTCGGCAGACTTGTACCTAGAGGCTAGATATAAGCTTGACACGCGTGCTGTGTCGCACTTCGCACTTTCTCACTATTTCTTGGCCTCGTGCGTGCACATTATGTCCACTAAAGTGACTACCTTAATACGGGCAAGAGTTGTAGCAAGTCTACATGTATAGTGTTTTTTACTCAGACAAAAATTACGCTGCATTTATATCAAGACAATTATGTCGAGCTAACTAATTTTCAGGAAATTGTACATATATATACAAAATTCCATTAGTTACAACACAAATAGTAGGCCCTAAAGTAAACAAATAGGTACGACGAAAACCGTGATTCATTAGTACAATTTAATCGAAAGTTTGGATTTTGGCATTTAAATATTCAATATTTTTGAGATGTTACATATGTTTATAAGACGAACATGGATCAATGTTAATGATTTACAAATCACAAAGAAAAGAACAATATCTGAGGAGTTTATAGTTGCAATTTACAAATGTGTTAAGTTCTTATCAGAAAACGTCTAAGGTATTCGCTAAAATATAAGAAGTAGAATTGTTTATATCCCACAAATTGCGGATTTTTATGTAAGTGTTAAACGCGTGTTATTTACCGATTTACCAAACATTACTATTTTACCAGCCTAATGTTTGCCGTTTGCCTTTAACAAAACGTTTTGGAGAACAATTTAGAAGTGTCCGAGTTGAATTTGTATTACAAAAAAAAATATTTGTATTCGATACTAATTGTGGAGGAGCGGCTAGTTAGTCACTCTTTTGTAACTAGACAATTTTATCTCAGTGACGCGTTACAGTGACACAATTTTTTTATTATGTTCTTTACCAAACAGTCTACAATTCTGTGTTGGTGTGTAACCTTTGATATTGGAATAAAAGTACACCATCAAAATTTTCGTCTTTATCACATACGCATAGTTCATTAATAACCAAAAATTTTCCGTTTTTTAAATATTGAAGGACATAAGCGTATATAACTGCCGAGTTCAAAATTTTATATTTTCATTCTGTTACGGGGAAGCACATCCCGGTTGGTGCTATCGACTATAATTTTTATCGTATATAGAACACAGTAATATGCAAATTTTCTTTGATAAAAATTTACTTCTTATTGTTTTCTAATATTGTAAAGCATTTTAGAGTATAATATTGTATAATTTATTCTCAAGCTTTTATTAATTTGCTCTTTCTATGACTGCATTTTCTGTTAAATTTTGCAATCCATTTTTTAACAATTGCTGTCATCAGATTGCCTTGAAATTTGGGATGCCTACTAAAGAACTCGAGAACACCGCCATTTATCACTCAATAATCAAAAGCGCAGACCAATACATCCGTAACAAAACTTACGTTACAATAAAAATGTTATATGTACATATATATATATATATATATATAATCTTAAAAGCGTGAGGCGGAAAACGACATTACACTTTAAATAAAAGTATTTAAGATAACATTAATTTTTTTAACTTGTGTGTTTAGGTACGATATAATAAGTATATACTGTTTGTGCCTTTGATTAGTAATCAAAGATAGGATAATTCTGTAACTTTACTACTTTTCTTTTACTTATAAACAAAATATAATTTTTTTAATTAGTTTAATACATTATTTTCAAATTTTTTATGTTTATTTTGAAGTTGACTTCAGAATTTTTTTTGTTAATAATGTCTTTTACATGTATTTTGCACGTGTCAAACTACTACTTGCTTCGTAAAAATTATAAAAATAAAATGTTAACATAACGCGTAAAATGTACTTTGTAGAACAGAATGTCATTTATTGGAGAGCGATAGGCCTAATTAAATTTTGTTTGGTTACATGTACTGAACCTAAGTTGACTTCGTTTAATTTAGGTGATATTTTTAGTCTACGGCTGTGACATCAGTTGTGCTATCACGCAATAATTCAGTCGTGAATTTTCAGAATAATTCCTATGTAAATACGGAGTCTTCAGATATGAATTTCACATTACCGAGACTCATATAAACAGTACACATACGTTGCCATTCACTACGAGCACATAGGTACAGTATTTATTACTGAGGCCACGCGAATGTAGTATTCATATTCAGAACACTTGCCTGTCTAAGTGAATTTCACTGCAGGTTTTTAATATGGCAGTCAATACATTTACTTCAATCAATAACTGCTAAAAATTAGCTTTATTAAGATGAACGATTTTGAAGCTCTTTCGGTCTCTCTCTCTCTCCCTCTAACACACAAACACACGCTGGTGTGTCATTTCTTGGCGATCATTACAAGCCATGGAATTTTAATTTTAATATAATAAGTCACATGCTGCATAATTTGATATACAGCTTGTGTTAATGAGTGAAGTTTAAAAGAGACTATCTCAAGAAGTTTAACGGTAATAACAATTTAAACCTTTGTCATTGTTCTGACATTTCAACAGCCATATTATGTCAAACAGCATGCAAAGGAATGTGCTTGGAAATGAAAGCAAGGAACATATTAAAATCCGTATTATTCTTGGAGGATGTGAAGCGAAAGCTTAATATTACTAGTTCAGCAAGAGACAGTTTATGCTGTTTGTGGCGCAGGTATCGGTAAGAAGTGTAAACACGACCAATCACTATACGCAAGATTATTACGCGTATTGATTCTAGGTCAGGTTGAATGCCAATAATTTATACTTCGCTACTCCTTCTGTAATTAGACAACATCTGTTTCAACACATATTTTACGACTGCAAGCCAGTGATAAATAAGGAAACAAGTCGTGGTGGTAACACGTGTTACGGTTAGAAGCCAATAGATATGTGACTTTGGCCGGTGTGTGTATAGGTCTGAGAAGTCTAGGCTGTTGCCAGATTAATACGCGAAATACTCGTGCCTCTACCAATCACAGAACTTTCGTGAATGTAAAGTTACAAGAAGATAGTATTTTAAAAGCAGAATACCTTTAACCGTATTAAAATTAAGTTAAATAGCTTGTTTCTTTTCCAAGCCTAGTTCAAATTAATTTTACTACTGTTTCGCATTTTAATTGACACCTTAGCGATACCAGCGCTGTGCGAAACTCTACCATAAGAAAAAAATTTTCTTTCTAACCTGTAATATAAATATCTTTAGTATAGGTGCTTCTGAATAAAGTGGAAACTTATGAAAGCCTAGTTACACTTTCCTTAGAGATAATTTATAGTTCTCAGCTGATTTTTAATATAAACAAAGCAACTTAAATGACCGTAAAATGAGGTGAGATGATGCCATGTGGTGTGAGATTGTAACAACTTAATTACAGTTAATACTTTTTTATTCTTGCGTTCTTTTGGTGTAAGTTAACATATTTAATTTATTCTGTGAGAGTATGTAAAATTTTCTTTTTGTAATACATGTAGACTTAGGGCCTATACATATAAAATTATGTTGTCACAATCCCACCCCTCTTGGGATAATTTCACCCAGTTTTACGGTACAGTTATTCTTAGAAATGATGGTTTATCGCGAAAAAACTAGACTGTTTGCTGGATTTCAACGTTCGTGCAGCTTATGAAAAGATACTGGTTTTTGCATTGAGCTGTTGCTCAATTTGACCGAGTCAATAAGAACCCAGCTATTGTAATATTTGATGCCTGTTATTGGTCTGCGAGACAGCTACGTTGTGTCAGACATATATCACCCAATCATATATGTTGCAAGAAACTGCAGTGTTTTCAAGGCTATGTTGGCATAAAAAATTTTCGCGATATACCGTCATCTCTGGTTATAGTTAGAGACACTGGTAAATCGCGGGAAAATTTGATTGTTTGCTAGGCTCCAACACGCTATGTATAACTCAGAATGTTTTGCACCTATATTGGCTATCTTCTATATGGAGCACTGTGTCCCTCTTCATCAGGCCCAATGAGAACTGTACAGTTTTAACACAGAACGTGTGTGATTTACACGTATTAAGATTAAGAGACTACAGTTTATTGGAGACTATGTTAAATATTTTCGCGATTTTCCACTGTCTCTAGTTATAGTGTATCTGTTGTATTGCACCTAAAAGTTAACGTATAAGGTCACAGTAAATATTAGCTTTGAAATATAATTCTAGTCGGGGTGGTAGACAAAAGTGCTAAATTTATAGCGAATGACCTATACGTAGAGACATGAACTTTTCGCGAAAAGAAATTTGCCTCACTTTGTGTCAGTGACTTGTGTGCACGTCTGCAGACTTGCTTCACGGTCAGAGATTGGATGTTTTGACATTCGTGTGTCGTGGGGTTTTACACGCAAATCACAGACGTGTGGTGTTACAGTAACCTTATTGTGATTGGTACAGTCAA